>PVJD01017343.1:0-17871 GCA_004026545.1 Mormoops blainvillei
CATGTGTCAGCAGCCAAGAATCTGAAGCTAGGAATCCGTAACTCTTGCCTTCCTAACCCTGCCCTGCCTCCTCTGTGGTTTTGTGCTGTCTTGTAGTGGCCATGTTTCTGCAAACAAGTGGTCTGGGTGTGTGCGGAGAGCTGCTTCCAAGCGACATGCAGATGTTTGTTCGTTTAGTTCCCCAACGAGTGTTTGGGGGAAGTGATAGCACTCCCACTCTACAGGTCAGGAGACTGAGGCCCGGAGCAGTTCATCCACATGCCCGGGATCCCCAGGGTGGTCGGCAGTGCAGTCAGGGTTGGGGCCCAAGTCTGTGCCAGTCTGTGGACTGCATTGCCCACCTCCTTTCTATGAGACTGCAGCCTACAGCAGGTCCCTAAAACTCAAACATCTTGGCACCACTGTTCCCTGCTTTGTGAAAAGAGAATAGTGATAGGCTGGTGCCACCTTTGCACATCAACGAAGCTATTTAGGCGGTTAAGTGAAGGAAAAAAAAAACAACCCAGGGAAAAACAACCAAAATGATTCAAGGAATGGGAGGGAGAAGCCAGAGACTCTTCTTTCTGGCACATAGTAGGTGCTCAATAGATATGTCAACAGGATGAATGAAACTAAAGCAAACATGACCGAAGTCTAATAAACTGATGAGTGGGAAAAGGCAGAAGAGAAACTTTCCAGAATACCCAATTTAGGAACACTCCTGGACGAAATACAACTTAGCATAAACAAAAGGAAGTATTGCTGTTTCAAAGGTAGTAAATTTAGAGACCCTCAGGAGTCAGCATGGATTAAAAATATAAATCTCTGCAGAAAACAATAAATTTGCACATGATGAATCCATAAAAAAAAAAATCAGGGGCAACATCTCCTGCCTTAGAGTCCAAGGTCAAGTAGAAGAACCAGACCCTCCCCCGAAGAAGCCTGGGCTGAGTGAGCAGCATGCTAAATCCTGCTTTCTAAATGCGGTGTTAACTTGAAAAAGTTTCCCTCTCCTCCCTCCTCAGCTCTTTGGCCCATTCTTGCTCTGTTTTCTGGTTTTAGGGAGTCACCAGCTTGATAAACTACAGGAAACCGGCACGAATTTTACATACAATTTATAGAGTCCTGACTCTAATAGCGCCTAAATAATCCACGGTGAAGTCTGTTAAATGGGCCATGTAATCCATTTGGAAGCAACGTGTCCTGGCTTTGGAGAGTGTGCATGTGTCTGTATGTGCTTTCTTTTTCAGTGTTTGTGTTTGTCCTCGGGGGAGGGATGAGGGGCATGCATGATATTGGTACCTTGCTTGCTTGTGATCAAAGCCTTAGCTTTCTTCCCAGTACATGCCACCGAGGGAAAAGGACCCCTTTCCTGAGGTCTGGTAACAACTGTTTCTTGGAGGTTTCTTCAGCCTCTGGCTCTTGGCCTAGGGCCTCGGGTCTGCCCCAGAGGTAGGATGGGACTTGTCAGTGACACCAGACCTTGAATCTCACCCCACACCCTCTTGGGGAGAATTGCAACCTTTCACTGACTGCTCTACAGATGTTCAAACTGACCAGAAGTCTGCAGTGAACACTGGGGGTCCCTTTGGGGACACACCCGCTCCTCCTTACTCTCTGAGGTAACCCTCAATTATTTTCTCCGTTGCCTCTGTGGCGGCAGCTGGCAGGTTGGAGGCAGCCTCTTTCCCTGTTTGGAGTGTGGGTTTTCCTGGCCTTTCACAGAATCGGGACTCTGTTTCTTGGGCTTCCTCTTCTTGCTAAGGTTGGGGTTGAGGACTAGAAGTGGACCGCCGCCACACACACACATCACCCTCTCTCTGTCTCCAGATGTGACCTCTCCATCCACTTCCTTTAGCCCCTTTGACCACCCCCCGCCCCCATCCTTAGGGCCTGATTCAGCATTTCTTGTTCAACCCACAAGGATAAGATGCCTCTCTCCCTCCAGAGTTTCACAGCACAGACAGCCCCTGACATCCATTAGACTCATGCAATACCTTGGCAGTCAGGAGCCCAGTGACAAACAGATGGCACACTGAAACTGGGTAATTTGAGGGGTGTTTAATAAAAGAGCTCTTGCAAAGGCGTGGGAAGCTCAGGAGTCAGCATGGATTAAAAATATAAATCTCTGCAGAAAAAAAATAAATTGGCCCATGATGAATCCATAAAAATAACCAAGGGCAACATCTCCTGTCTTGCAGTCCAAGGTCAAGTGGAAGAACCAGACCCTTCCCAAAATACCCCACAGCTGAGTGAGCAGCATACCGAGTCTTGCTTTCTAAATGCAGTGTAAGAAAGGCATGAAAGATACTAAAGAACCCAGGGCTGGCATCACAGGGTGCTTTAACCACCCTTAAGATGGAAGAAACAAGGCCGGAGGACAGTATCAGAACGAGCCTAGCAAGACCTCCGTTAGAGCAAAGCAGTCGGTTTGCAGTGACCCCTCTGGGAGGGACAGGGGAGAGAACATTTCCTGATCTCACTTTCCTCCCCACTCCCTCCCAGTGAGGATCCAACAGGAAGTCAGAGATCATGAGCTCGCTTTTGTAGTTTCTACAGTTCATTCCCTAGGGGCTTAGGACCGGGTAGAGAGGGTAGAAATTGGATCTGGAGGCAAAAACAGAAGATACTCAACACAACGTGTGTATGAAGCCACGTGCATGGCATTTTATGGGACACCTGGGAGATTTTCACAGGCTTCTACTAAAGGTGATTAGCTTCTCTGTACTGCCCCGTGTCGTCAAGGTCTTGTCATGTGCATGTAGCTGACCTCCTCCCCAGTAACGACACCTCTAGAGCAGGGCGCAGCTCTCTGCTTGCTGAGGGTTTGGTTAGCAGAATCCATGTTCTGATTGGCTCGGCTGGCTGAAACATATGCCATATGAGGTCAGGAAGTATCCGGGCTTTTTTTTTCAGACGGAAAGCTTACTGATGTGAATGAATCTTGAGCTGGCTCAGAAGCAAGTCTCTAACTGTGACCCTGAAGAGATGTCAGTTTTGCGGATCTCAGTCTCCTCAATGCCAAAATAAAGCGATTTACTTAGACCCAACCCCTGACCCTGTTTTAATAAATAAAGTTCGTTCGGAATGCAGCCACATTTGGTTTTTTACGTATCGTCTATGATTGCTTCTCACCACAATGGCAGATTTTAGTAGTTCCGATGGAGACCACATTGTGCACAAAACCTAAAATATTTTTCATCTGACCCTGTATAGAAAATGTTTGCTGACCTCTGGTTAGATGATTTCCAAGGTCCCTCCTGGTTGTAGGGCTCTGAGATCAGGCATTGTGTCTCATTTGGCTTTGGGTTTCACACGGCCTGGGCAAGAGGTAGGGAGAGAGTCAGTGGCTGCCCCTTGATTTACCTTAGAGGCTGCCTGCCGCTGGTCCCCCGCCCACCAGTTTCCAGCAGGAATGCTATGGCTGAGGAGTCACAGCTAGTGGGTAGGTTGGAAGTGCCACTCACGCTTCACCCTCCTGAGCAAGTTCAAGTGAGGAGACATGAGAGCTGGGGGTGACTAACCCGACTGCCTCACGGCTGGTGGCCCCAACCTGAGGTGTGCCCAGGGAGATGAGAAGCTGATCACCAGCGCCACTGCTTTCTTCCTTTTCTTGTCTTACCTCCGTACTCTTTCCCCACATCCTGGCCTCACTTCCAAATCAACTTAGGTTGATACATGCTTAGGGTAGGTTGGCTCCAAATCCTGGTGACCTTATGAATGAGTGATGTCCACAATGTCCTGTCATGTCTCTTTTTTTATGGAGTCAATCCATCTCATACTTGGTCTTTCCCTCTTCCTGCTGCCTTCTATTTTTCCCAGAATTACTGTCTTTTCCAAAGAATGCTTGCCTTCTCATGATGTGCCTGAAGTAGGACAGCTTCAGTTGTGTCATTTTTGCCTCCAGCAATGTTCCAGGCTTAATTTGCTGTAGGACCCATTTGTTTGTCTTTCTGGGGGTGCAGGGTATCCGCAGAGCTCCCCTGTCAACTGCTTGCACTCAAATCCTTGTCCAGGAGGCTGCGTTAGGGAAAACCCAAAGGAAGGCATAATATGTAGCTCATACACACACATTGTTCTTGTCAGCCTTCGTCTGCCTTGTGTTACAACGTGCGGCTGCAAGAAATGATATTGTTGGAAAATTGATCTAATTACAAAACAAACAAACAAACAAAAACTTGCAACCAAGAGAGTGGCATGTGGTTCTAGGAGACAGGGCTGAATTGCGTGAACACAGTTAACTCGTGGACCTTCGTTCCCTTTCAGTAAAATTAGAGGATCAGGTTGCACACGTTCCCTAGATACCTTCCCATTCCAAAACGCTATGAAATCCGATCCAAGGTTGTCTTGCTAATCGTATGGCAGTAAGTAAAAGCAGACATATTCACAATCTTAACTGCTGAGGTGTTTTGTGATAGCAGATTGTTTTTGTCTTTTCCTGAGGTGAGGCTGGGGGATGGTGGGAAGGTAGCCATGGTGAGGAAACACCAAGCCTTAGAGTGAGCCAGTAACCTGCACCTTCCTTTTTCTCCCATCATCGCCCATTCTCCTCTCCACTCCTGACTTCACCCCTCTATCCTTCTGAGCACCCCCTTTAGAAATTCACTGTTAGCATATGTTGAAAAAGAATGGGTCCAATCCTATGTGGTTTGGCTTCTAGAAGTAGGAAAATTTAGGGAAGTCTGCCCAGAAAGAATTTAAAAACTTCTTGGTAACCTGGGACATGGTTTCTATCTTTGTAAATTGTATCCTTTGCCTCAAAACATAAGAGTTTGAAGAAAACTTTTGTTCATGTAGTTACAACAAATATCAACTGCAAATATTTATTAAGCACCTGCTGCGTGCCAGACATTGTGCTAAGAACTGGGAATACAATGGTGAGAGAAAGACAGCTATTGGGCAGCTGTCACTGAGTAGATAACCTCTTAAACAACAACATCACAAACCATGACCAACGTTGTGAAGGGAAAGGACACGGAGATACAAAACCTGTGACGGGGGCCTGACATCTCTTGGGCTGGTGGGTGGTGAGGGGGGGCTTCACTGAAGAAGTGCTATTGGGGCTGAGATCTGGAAGGCAGCAGGTGGAGGAGGGAAAGTTAGGTGTGCCCAGAGCCTGACTTGATAAGGACAAGTAGAATTAAAGACCAGAGTGGCCCAGACAAGCGACTTAGGGGATGGGTGTAGGAGACATGGCTGAAGACGAGGAGGTGTGGGAGCAGCCGCTCATTCATTCATTCATTCATTCGGTAAATATGTATTGCATTTCTACTGTGTCTGGGCACTTTTCTGTGCTCTGTAGCTACAGTGGTAAGTGAAACAAAGTTCTTGCCTTAAGAAACTTAAACCTTAGTGAAGGAGACAGATCATGAAAAAGCAAATGAATAAATACACAACCCAGGCAGAGGTAAGTGTTGTGAAGAAAAAGTAAGCCGAGGGAGAGTTAGAAGTAGCCTGGGGGGCAGTGGGGGCAGAGGCTACAGTGAAGACCTGACTTCTGTGGGGCCTTCTGGATTCCACGGGGGTCTGGACATGTCCCAGGAGCCATGCTGGCCTATTTCCTTATTAAGCCAAGAGAAGCAGAGAGCAAGAATCCCTTACTCATTCTGGCCAACAAAAGAGATTAGAGAAGAGCAAGGTTATAAATCTGATTAAAAAAAAATTTATGTCTTTATTTTCAGTTCCAGAAAATGTAGGATCTTGGTGAGAGGGAAAACTCCAATGGAACAGGTTGTGGATACAAGTTTTAAAAACGGAAAGGGGGGTGGGGCGCGTTTCTGCGCCACGACCTTGGTTTGGCTTGGAGGGAGAGGCAGACCTCAGCGGCTCTCCTTAGCTGGGTCTGAACAGACAATAAACCAGGAGATGAAGTGGCTGTGGCTGAGCTTCCTGACAAGCTCCTTGATTTCCCTGCAGCAGTTCCTAGGGCTGGAAGCAGCTAGAAAAGGGTGTCAGCCTCAGGGGCTGTCAGAAGTGGAAAGTTCCTGGCACCGAGGGACATGGGGGGAGTTTCATATTGCCGTTTCTTTTTTTCAAAACGCTGGTGCTATGTGGCGGTGGTGTCTGTGTCTCTACCCCAACCCCCAGCCTGTAATCTGCAGGCATCAACTTGAGGTCTAGAGAGTTTGGACCACCTCTGTCTGCATGAGCTCCTTTCTCTATAGTCTTCCATTTGCAAGAGCATCACATGCATTTTGGGAGAGAGAGCATCTGATTCCAGGCCCCCTCTGCAGGTTCCCTTGGAGCCCAGTTCCTAGGTTAAAGGGTGTGCTTGTAAGAGTCTGCGCGGCGTGCACGCATGTGCATGTGCACATCCCCATGCACATGTGTTCACAGGCTTAACAAGTATCTGTAGAGCGCAGTTCCAGCACCAAAGAAGAATGGAATCCAGCTGCCTTTCTCAAGAAGCTAACAGTGCAGTGGGGGCCACAGTTAGCTTAAGATGCTCTGAAGCATGCCGCACTTAATTCTGGTGGGTCAGGGAAGGGTTTCTAGTGTTAAGTGACCAGTCGATACCTGATTCAAAAGACAGGTGTGTGTGTGTGAGTGAGAGAGAGGGAGGGAAAGAGAGAGCCTCTAAAATTTAAAATCTGTCTTGGATATGTGAACTCAAAATAAAGCTCATCTTATAGACGAGCCCCTGTAGGCTGTGTGCATTTTTGTGTGATTGCTGGCATGCGGTTCACATGTACTGGACTGATCATGTGGTTTTTAAGTTAGAAGTGTTTGTATCTTTTCAGTTATTAGTAAACTGCATCAAGTTGTGTTCCTTCCTTCCTCCACTTTCTCATCGTTAGAGGCTCAGTGGATTGAGGTTGTGGCCGTAGCACTGGCTGCCTCTGATTTGAGATTAAGATTATTCAGCATCGCTGGTTTGTATGCCTGCAGGGGAGAAAGGCCAGTTGGCAAAAATGAATGTACTGGGTAAATTCTTTTTTGCCCCCTAATCTATTCGCTGAGTGTTTGATTGAAAGAACATGTTCGAGTGGCTTTAGGAAGAAAAAGCTATAGGATTCGAGAAAACGTGGCTTCTGGGGCAGAGGGTCCCGTGGGCACCTTCTCCTTTTCATCTACCGTGACCCTCATCAGGGAAAACTAGGCAGGTGCGTGACTCTGCTGCCCAAATGAGGAAAGTGGCGGGGGTGGGAGGTGGGGAGGTGGAGACGGTGGGGAGGGAGATGAAGGAAGCCTGCGGATTTGGGGGAACGGGGAATTGCTTGTTCTGCCCGGAACGTTCTAGTCGAGCGCCACTGCAGTGCTCTGCTATGCCCTGCTTACTGCCTCTCCGTCCCTCTCTGCACACAGAGGTGGTGGGTCCTCACATCCCAGGCAGTGAAGGTGCCCTGTGCAGGTGTGGGGGCAGGGGGCAGGAGGACACAACCTGGAATAGGAAACTGCCGCAGACACCCCCAGACTTCGGTGACTCCCTCCAGCTTGAGCAGCTGGGGGCTGGGAACCCACACAGCGCGGCACCCTCCGTGGGAGAAGGACTGCAGCAGCAGGGTGTAAAGCTCCCCTCACTGATGCCCAGGCCTGGGTGACCTGTGGAACCGTGGTGCCATCTGATGGCCAAGACAGGGAATGAACTGGAGACAAGTGAAGGGACAGACCTGGACAATCTGCGTGGCCCCTGCTCTGGCTGGGGTTTGTGATTGGGTCGCCTTAACCTCTAGAGCTCTGAACTTGGAAGCTCTACGTGTGCTGGCTGTAGGGCTGGGGTCCACGGGCTGCAGGGTGGGGAAAATATTTGGGGGAACCCATGGTGTCCTTACTTGGGTAAGGTTGGCGGGACGGAGTGTATGTGTGTGGGGGGGGTAATCAAGAAACAGGATACAACTCCTAATCTCAGTGAGTCTACACTCCACTTGTGGAGACAGGATGAACTCACTGAATGATATCAAAATGATGTAACTGAATGTGGGTGTGTTACCTGCTGCATCCTGGAAACCCAGTGCTTGCTCCTGAGGAGGGAGGCCAAAGAGGAGAAGCCAAAGTGGTACATAGGTGGGAGTGAGCCCAGAGACAGGGCTGCACGGGGGAGAGGAGTTGGGACCTGCTGCATTGGTGGAGTGTGTGTGTGTGTGTGTGTGTGTGTGTGTGTGTGTGTGACAGAGAGAGAGAGAGAGAGAGAGGCACCCAAAAGAGCACAACAATGTTTGATGATGAAGTCTGCCTTGTGCTACACATCCTTGCTTTTTCCTGGCCTTAAGAAAGTCTTTAACGACTGCTATGTCACCGTAAAAGCTATGACTTTGAAGGATGTGCTCAGGGGAAGCACCTGCTCCCCACGACCCTTTTTGGATGGCTGGGGTTTCTGAGTAGCCTCAGGGTACAGAAGAGGTTTGCACAGATGGGAGTCAGGTGGGGGAAAGCAGAAGGTGTTCTGGGCCAGACAACCTGAGGTTTGTTTGTTCTCTCGTTTGCTTTTACTTGGATACATTTCTCAGAGCTTTGGTCCTCGTGGGTCACAGATGAAGGGTCCTGATGGCCACAGGTGGGGGACAGGTGGATGATGGCACGGATACAGGGCGTGGCCCTCTGTAGGCAACTACGGGGTTTCCTTTCCTTATCTCAGGCCCCTTCTTTCCCCTGCGGCGCCTCCTTTCTCTCTGCCTCTCTATTTTAGATCCACGTCTTTACTTCTTTCGGGAAGAAATCCTGGCACCAGTCAGCTGGCAGGAAATCTCAGGCTGTCTTGTGCAGGCTTTCCAGACAGCGAGTTACCACGAGGACGGCCTGCGCCTGCTCTTTAGGATCAAGGCAAGTCGTTCATCTCCAAAGTGACTCCTGTCTCTGGGCTCACTGGGCACGAGGTCCCGGCGTCCGTGGCGGGGATGGGGGGAGGGCGCTGCCTCTGCTTTTCGAAGAGGCGCTTTTGGCTGTTAGACCTTGGTAGATCCTGTCATATTTAATTTGCTTGGGACACTTCACTGTTTAAAGAAAACTATGTGATTAAAAAAAAAAAGTAAATAGAATTATCCCCTCATTAAGCTGTTGTGTAAATGTGAATTCTGAATTTACCAAAAGTTGGGCACACTTATGTCGTCTGTATTCCAGAATGAGTGTGCAAGGTATGGGGCATCTAGCACCCCCTCCTTAAGTGAGTGTTTAATACATGCTCAAGGGCGGCTGTTTTTGTCCTATCAGGACCAAATGGCAGCCTAAGACCGGAGTTGCTTATCAGGAATTGATTGAATCCCATGTAGCAGGCTGGAATTTTCCTCCCCTCTGGAGGTCACTTGGCGCAATGTCGGGGAGAGAGAGCCAGCATGTGAGGCCACATCAGGCTTTCCCCAGGGGCCTGCTAACTGACCTCATGCAGGCTATCAGCTCCCAAGCCTCCCTTTCCGCATCTATACCACGGAGTGAGGACCTCATTAGGGATGTTGTACAGATCCTGGGTGATACTGGGTTGGCCAAAAAGTTCATTTAGTGTTTTCCATGCAATGGCTCTAGTAGTGCTTTGTTGTCTTTAACTTCATTCAAAACAATTTTGCTAGACTGTATTGTGGCAGCTGTCAGATCAGCGTGCATTTTTTAAAAACTTATCAAAATTGGTGAATTTTTGTGCAGCTATTTTAATATTGAAGATGGAAGAAAATATGCAACATGTTTGGCATGTTGCATTTTATTATTTCAAGAAAGGTAAAAATACAACTGAAACACAAAAAAAGATTTGTGCAGTGTATGGAGAAGGTGCTGGGACTGATTGAATGTGCAAAGTGGTTTGCGAAGCTTTGTGCTGGAGATTTCTTGCTGGACGATACTCCGCGGTCAGGTAAACCAGTTGAAGTTGGTGGCGGTTAAATCGAGACATTAATTGAGAAGAATCAGCATTATACCACACAGGAGATAGTCGACATACTCAGCATATCTAAATCAATAAAGTTATTGGTGAAATGAAAAATGTGTCTTTATGGAAAAAAAACATATGAACTTTTTGGCCAACCCAATAGACAGTATGTAGTAAAGCTGTTAAGTCCATGAGTGTAACAGAATGTTTACATTCAAGTTTTGACCCAGGCATAAATCTTAGATGCCCAAAATGTGAGAACACATCACTCTGGAGGAATCTTTAATGTACTTGCCCCAGAATCCATTCCCTGATTTTTGATTCCTTCCTCCATGATGGAAATCTGAGAAGGAGGGAGGCCTGTTGGAGGGGGCTTGTGTGCCATTTGCGTGAGCGCTGCCCTACCCGGAAGTAGCTGTGGGAGCCCTGGTCACCCCCGCAAGGTCAGGGGTTGTTGGTGCTTCTCCTTCACTTATGATAAGAGGAACAGAGGAGATGGGGGTGAGGGGGAGGAAATGAGAGAACTTCTGTAACAGGACAACTTGCAGAACTTCATCATGTTTCCTGTACTTGGGGGTCTCCATGCCTTGGGGCTCAGCTTGCAGCTAGGAACTTTGAGTGGTCTGTGGCCGGAAGGAGGAACAGAGGCTGAGTTGAGAAAGAATGATCTATTCCAAAGATGGAGCGAGAGGCAGGCAACTTTTTCCTATGGATGACATGTGGGCGATGAGGACCTCCTAGGTGTAGTGTGTCCTGCTGCGGAACGGCAAGCTTGGTGGGCAGAGCAGCCCACTGAGGGAGAGCCTAGTGCACACCTGAGTACATGCATTTAGAGGGCCCCGGCTTGGGAACCCCCAAAGAACCCATGGAAATGCCCATCAGAGTCAGCTTTCACCAGCTTTTGGGCTGGAGGGCATGAGTGCATTTGCACAGGTGAAAACAGTCCTATCCCTTCCCCCTCCCTCCTAATGCTCACTCAATCCCCTACCTACCCTGGAAGGATTCAAACAGCAGCTAGTGAATGCAGGAGGATCTGAGCAGAGAAAGAACACAGAAGTGGCTTAATCCTTCACCAAGGGCTGACCGCGCATCTCCCACAGGCTTAATCAAGGAAAGAGAATGGAGAGCGAAGGTGGGTTAATGTCTTGAGCAGGACTCATCATTTCTGAACTGAGAGCATGCTCTGTGACCTAGAGTGAACAAAGGACTATCTCTAAGCTAAAAGTGAACAGTCATTAACTTGCTGAGCTGTCAGATAAAGACAGAGGGAAAACCTCCTTGACAAAACTTTAATAAGTTAGAGGGAGACAAAAAATAGGTGTGCCTTCTTTTATTCCACCAGGTGAGCTTCTGCAACATACCCATCCTACGAATACTAGGCCGCGTTTTGTTCTAAGGGGCAGGCAGTGATGAGAGTAAAGAGAACACTTAGTAGCTGGCTTGTGTACAAAATTCTTCTCAAAGCGGATCTATTGGCTCTTCCTCTGAAGAGAAGGGTAAAGCAATAGAGCCTGGGGGATGTTATGAACCCCCTGGATCACTGCAGGTGAGGAGAGGGCTGGTCACCCTGTGAAGTAGCTGGCTTTTAACTTACCTTTCTGTAGCTTTTCCCCATTCCATTTTTATTGAACAAAAGTAAATGAGCACCTATTATCTGTAAGGCTCATTCCACTCTCAGGGCTCTCAGGTTTTTAGTGCTGGACACAATCCTTTTTAGCTAAAAAAACAGCCTCTGATTAAATATACTCATACAAGGGATGAATCTGGTGTTGTTCTCAAGAATATATATGTATATGTATACATCCATATGAGGTCTGTCCAGAAGGTATCTAGCCATAGAATATGAAAAATAAATAATTGAAGAAGATACAAGATACAAGAAACATTGTACATAGGACAATGATGCCTCGGTCCCCTTCAGAGTAGGCGCTTTGGGACCTCACACAGTTCTCCCAATGGCCATCAGCTGCCCAGTCATATTTTCCTGTATCTCATTGACTGTCTACAATCTCTTCCCTTTCAAAGGTGATTTTAGTTTTGGGAAAAGCCAGAAGTCACAGGGCGCCAAATCTGGGCTGTAGGGGGTGAGTCACCTGGGTTATTTCATGTTTCACCAAAAAACTCTGCATGAGATGTGATGCATGAGCAGGCATGTTGTCATGATGAAGCTGCCAGTCACCAGCTGCCTATAGCTGTGGCCTTCTGAATCATCCGAATAGTTTCCGCAGAGGAATGTTCAAGTCTAATACAAAATTTGATGCAGACTCATTGGCCTTCTTGTTCAGTTATTTTTAATGTGACGGCCACACAGAACATATGATCACTCCATGGCGTCTACTGCCTGCACTGACTAGTACAATGAAGTTGTCATTGTTCACACATGTGCATTCCAGTCCACTCTCCTTGGCTGCTCAAACCATTCTTGTTATATTAACAATGGCTGGACTTTTTCCAGGCAGACCTCATATATACACATATACACATGTACATACACACATATATACATATATACACATATACATATACACATATGTATGTATAATATTTAGTATACTTAATACATATGCATAAGGTATATATGCATATATATTATTAATATGTGTATACACACACACATATACACACATACACATACATACACACACACACATAATTGTAGAATAGTAAGAATTTAATGCCTAAAACAATTAGATGTCACAGAAAAGCATTAAAAGCAGGGGGAAACCATGACAACTCAGAGGTGGCCACTTAGAGTGGGCATGTGTTGACTCTGCTCACATAACACTCCTTCCTTCTGGAGCCCCCGTCCTCCCTCTCCCTGTGCTCCTTCCAGGTGGAGCTATCCATCACTGGACCCTGCCCATAGCCTCAGGAATAGGTATGTGGTTCAGACAGACAAAAAAAAAAAAAAAAAAAAAATCTGCCAGGATTGGAATCTTTGGTGACTATATCAGGAATAAAAGTTGGCTGGAGATGACTCATTCTGATGTCAGCCCCATAATGGGACTGTTCACAGCTCTATCTCTCAAAATTCTCCCAATCTGCCCCTTGCATCTTCTAATCTCTTTGTTGGTCATCATGTTCTCCCTTCATTGTAACAAACTGCCCTCCCTTAAATTCTTAAAGTAGATTTTTAAGGCTTACAACCACTGGCATGAAATGGATATGTCCCTGAGACACTTTAGCCAGTTTCCTCCCCGTCTTTTCTCTGTTGTTTGCATTCCTTGGTGGGACATGGAAGAGAGCTGACAGCAAAGTCCAGAGGCAGCAGCCTCCTCCAACAGGGGAGCACATGGCAGGCGTAGCTCCAGAGCCGGAGTAAACCCGAGAGGTCATGCTCTGCTGGCTGAGGGTGTGAGGCCCACACAGAAGGGCTGCACCCTGCCTGCCTCACAGTGGGACTCCTGCCTCCGACCTGGGCCCTCTCCAGCGCACACAGCGGAAGGGATCTCAGTCTGCAAGCATGGCCATGAGCACTGGGCGTTTAGACTTTCAGAAGAGATGAGGGGATTTTATGTTTTCTTGCTGACCCTCATCACCAGTGAAAACACAGAAGAGGCATGGGCTCCTAATATGTCAGGGATGAAAGAGAAAGGCTGTAGTTTTTTTGTTTTGTTTTCCTTTTTTAGCCTCCTCAGAGAGCTATTGATGTGAGAGACAAAGTGAGGAGGCAGGCTCGTGATGCGGGATGTGATATGTGTGTGTGTGTGTGTGTGTGTGTGTGTGTGAGTGCGCGTGAAGGAGTGAGTGGGAACTTGCGAGTGGGTTGTTTTAACACCAAGGACTCAGAAATCCCACCCACAAATTCTCCCAATCCCTGTGTCTCAATAAGCCCTGAAAAGTAGTTAGATTTCAGGAGGCTGTTATTGCGCACAAAATGCTCCCTTCCTTCCGCAGCTCCTTATCGGAAGCCCAGATACCACCCTTGTTCTTGCTGTGCGTTAAGAATACATTTCTTAGGGAGATTTTAATGGTCAGTTTATAGGGACTGTCTCCTTTAAGACAGTGTGGCTGGGATCAAGTTGAAGTCATTTGCTTTTAAATATAAGGAGAAAGGATGACCAAGGACATTTAAAATACATAATTTATAGCCAGCCAAGCCTTCGATTGCCCAGGGTGCGGGGGCAGAAATACCCTTTCTATCTGGAAGCATGGGCACGGGCCCCAGCCAGGGAAGAGGGCTCCTGTTTTAGAAGAGACCCTGCAGGTTTCAGACACTGGTGGCCCTTGGAGGCCGTTCCCTGTCTGTAACGCAAGTTACCAGAGTTGGCTCTTGGTGTGTTTTTTTGCACTCTGAAATAAACAGAACACCTGGATTTAATCAGTCAGATGGTAACAGAATCAGGCTCCCCGTGCCCCCTGTAAGTCCCCCGCTCAGGGGAGGGCCTTGAAGCGTGGAGCCGACTGCGTAGGCCCGCACAGAGAGTCCTGGACAATTTGGTTCCCTGCGGACTCGTTATGAATGAGCAGCTTGGAGCCGACTCTGGCCCAGGGGTTTCTTGGAGGTATTCACGGACTATTCTCTGGAACCCTGCATGACCTTAGGAGAGAGGGGGCTGCCGAGCTGGGGCCTGCAGCACTTGGCACGCAAAATGCTAGCATAAAGTTCCCATCGGTCAGTGGGGTACGCTTCATGAATCATGTTTGACCTTCAATCTAAAAATATTCTGGTACTTTCTTCGGGTTTAAAAAAATGTTTCAGGAAGAATATTTTTTCTTCCAAATAGGATTTTTGTGTGTGTGACTGCCGCAGATGGGTGAATCAGAAAGAGCTTTCAGAAGGGAAGGTGGGTAAAGGGGGAAATGGTCAATTGTACCAGAGATACAAGAGTGAATTTAATGTCTACCTTCCATAAAATTCTAATAGAAATTGTACATATAAGCATCTGGAAAGAGATGTGGGATGCCCAGGAGTTGATGGATTTATTGAGAAGTCGGCACAGATCTGGCTTTTTCCGGCTCTGAAATTGGCGTTATCGAATAGCCCGAGGGTCCCGGCTGGTCCCGGCATGGTATGCTGGGTTTGGCAGACTCTTTCACGACTGCTCACTCTTCATCTTTTTGTAGACAAGTTGGAGGAGCAATGAGGGCTGACCAAGAGGAGACGATGAGTTGAAGTGCCCTGATGGGCCAGTGCCACGCTGAAGAGAGGCCTTGAGCGTTAACATCAGCACCAGGTCCCGTGTCCTTGTCCTTAGACCTATCTTCTGCAGTTTATTAGTTGTTTTGATACAGGAGTTGCTTCCCTTTATTCTCAATTTGATAAAGTAAATCTATAATTTTGTTGTTCTTTTAGAGTGCGTTTTTCAAGATTGGAATGTGAGCCATAAAGAAGGTACAGTAGTTTTCCCCCAGTATGCTTTTCTCCTCCTTCTTCCCATCTTTGTGTTGGTTTTCTTACAGATAGACAATAAACATGAAAAAACCCAACAACTCTTTACTTTGATTAATTTACTTTTTGATGGTTTATTTTTAAAGGTCCTGTTAGAATAAAATGTGCACGTGGAGTC
Source organism: Mormoops blainvillei (assembly GCA_004026545.1). Lineage (NCBI taxonomy): Eukaryota > Metazoa > Chordata > Mammalia > Chiroptera > Mormoopidae > Mormoops > Mormoops blainvillei. Next base: position 15,283 of record PVJD01017343.1, read on the forward strand.
AATAGGTGTGGTTATGCCACTTCTAGGATATGTGACTCTGTGTTTTCTAACTCAGTCATTTCCTCTGAACAATGAGACTGATACCTGCTCCCAACTTCAGAGGGTTATTTTGAGGGCCACGTGAGATCACATTATAGACTCAGCATCATGGTGGTTGTCATCTTCTTCTGATCCAGCCTGTCATTTTCTAGACACCAAGGCTCAGCAGGGAGAAGTTATTTGCAGAGATTGCCAACAAAGGAAATTCAGGGTGTTGCTGTCCAGTCTCCCCCACCCTCCCCACACCCCACAGCAACACAAAACCTGCCAGCGTTACTCTTCCCCAAAGAGCTAACGCATTTCCCCAGCACTCTGGGCAAGACCGTCCTGTTGTTGTTATGAGGCAGCAAGTCTGCAGGCAACTCAGTAAGAAGATCAAGAGATCTGGTTTTCTTGCTCAAGGAAACAATATCCTTATTTTCCTGCGCGACCATAAACAGTCAGGATGGGGGATTAGTGGCATCACTGTCTATAGGATTTGAGAATCCTCAGACTTTTTCTCTCCCACTGAAGCTGCAATTTCCCCGGAGAAGTCGGAGCAAGTTTAAGATTAAAATAAACAATCTGGATTTGGAAGGTGCCCTGAGGATGGCAGAACTAAGCGACACCACTTAAGCACTTCCCGAAGCAGTAATTCCCTGGGGGGCGCAGGCCCCATGTTTTGACTCCTTTTCTCTGGCACAAGAAATCAGTGTTTTCTCACATTACATCTCAGACTTCATCACCTCTGCAAAATGGTTTATCTCAAACAACTCTCATCTCTGCCTCTTTACTTAATTCCTCCTACTCCTGGACTTGGGACATAAACATAGAAGTAAACCAAGATGTTTCAGGGAAAGAGAGGAAGGGCAGACCTTTACCGGGCACCTGCTCTGGTATTTCATTTGCTTATGACAACAACTCAGTGTCCCAAGTATTATAATCATCTTTCTTTCATAGCTTGTATATAGTCTGTAATTATATTTTAATTTTGTATCTATTCACTCTCTGTTTCACTTAACTATACGCTCTAATAGGGCAGGAACTGTGTGTGTGTACTCACAAGTGTATTCACCGTAGCAAACAGAATGCCTGGCAAGACCCTTTAACAATGTTGGGGTTAGGCGCACCCACCCCCGCCCAGTGTCATCCTTGTATGACAACCTAGAGATAGAAAAGAACACTTTTAATTGGTGGTTGGGAATCCACAGTTGGGGAACTGCTGCTGGGAATGTCAAAATAGTGTTTTCTATATGCCCTTGGTTGACTCTGTGGATGTGAAACCCATGTAAAAGGGCGGACCACATTTACTGAAAAAAGGTCTGTATGAGTGGATCTGTACTGTTCAAACCCATGTTTTTCAAGTGTCATGATGAACATACTGTAAACACTAAGAAAGAAGATACCTACTTAAAAAGGGCTCCTAGTGGCTAACTGGGCTTGAATTTAAAAAACAGAGCCTAGCCACCATATCTACACAGGCCCCTCTCACACGAATCACACTACTGTGAAGAAGCCCGCCTGCTCCTTGAGCAGCCCAACCAGCTTCATAAAGGATTCCTGGAATCCTTTTCAACCAGAAGGACTGAGGCTTTACAGTCAGAGCTGCGCAGCTATATTACCCTCAACGTCTTCATTGACCAATCAGAGTGGCTGCACCCTGATCAATCAGGAGAATCCCTTTTGCACCAATCAAATTGCAAAGATTTGGAGCCCTCATTTGCATGCGGATGGACCAATCAGGGAGTAGGGGTAGGGCTTCCTATCTATATACATCAGCTCCCCTCTAATTCTGGGAGTGTACTTTCTTTTCCCACAGAAGAGCGGAGCTGTGTTACCCAGCCAGAGCTGAAACACAAGCTGTCTCGCGGGAGGGAAGACGAGTAAGGGGAGCAGAGCTGAGCTGTCCCGCCTGAGAGGGTCCCTACTAGCCCCAGGGCTGCCTCCCATTGATGCTATAGCGCAATTGAACTGTTTTGTTCTGGACAGAGCTACTTTTTTCTTTTTCTTTTTTCCTTTTATTTTCTTTTTATTGTTTTTTGTTTTTTTGGGTATACTTTGATTATGCTATTACAGTTGTCCCGTTTTATTCTCCCCCTTATCCCCTCCACCCCATCCCATCATCCCCCTACCTCTTAGTTCATGCCTGTGGGTTTTACATATCAGTTCTTCCGCTTCTCAATTTCCTATGCTATTCTTAGCCTCCCCTGTCTATTTGTCTTGTTTTGTTTTTGGTCGACATTTTCCCACCACCACTTTTCTCAACCCCACCCTCAAACCTTCCCCCCACTTGGCTTTGTCAATGGGTCCTTTATGCATGTTTCTTGATGACCCTTCCCCTCCCCCCCTGACCCCCCTTCCTCCTCCCCTCTTACTTCTGTCAGTTTGTTTCTTATTTCAGTGTTGCTGGTTGTATTTTGCTTGCTTGTTTGTTTTGCTGGTTCCGTTCCACTCACAGGTGAGATCATATGGTATCTGTGTTTCACCACCTGGCTTATTTCACTCAGCATAATTAGAGCTTCCTTTTTCACTAAACCGCAAATTGGGGATTCCTATTGGCAGTGAGTGGGC
>PVJD01017344.1:0-17857 GCA_004026545.1 Mormoops blainvillei
TAAAAGAAAATTATTCTGGCTAATTAAAGTAGGTTTAACTTCATGGAGGAGGAAGTATAGCTTTGGAAGTAATCAATTACTATATTTTGCATGTATAATGCTCTCCTGTGTATACCGCGAGGCACATGTTTGGCCCAAACTTTAGGGAAATAAATCTTTTCTTTTAATTTTTAATTCAATTTTTTATTTATTTATGTTTAGAAACAAAACCTATTATCATATTTCAGGGTATTATTTTGCATACAGATATCATTACTGCTTTCTAGAGTTACACTTAACGCATAAGCATAAATAAAAGAATTAAAAACATTTATATAAAATCTAAAAAATTTATGTAGATACAGAATTAGTACTACCTATATATAATGCACATCCTTATTTTTCCCTCAAAAATTTGGGCAAAAAGTGCACATTGTACATGGCAAAATACAATACTTAAGAATTGGCAAAAGTAAAAAAAATTGAATTTCCCTCCCTGGTATATGAGGTTGATGTAAGAATAAGCAACATGACATCACAAAGTTCTTAGTGATAACTCAGACTCAACACTTTGGAAATCCCAGTTTGTCATTTTAAGTGTGACATTGCTTTTTCCTTAATATTTTGTCCTTATCAGTCTATAAACATTTCTATACAGTAGATAAATTCAGTGTTCTTCCCTCAGTCTTCACTTGCAGTAACTTCACTTGGCTGTGTCTGACTCTATTTGTGACAATGTTCTGAGTCCTTTTCCTGTGGCACTGATTGTTCTTTTGGTGTCTCCTTCCAGGGGTCCATTTTATCCTTCCACCCTGATGTACCCTGATTCCTGTTCCTCAAAGTTACCTTCAATCTCAGTTTTCACTTTTCTTCCATTATTCCCAAATCAATTTCTAGCTTAATGTCTTATGGTATTAACATGACATCTACATTTTTGCTCCTTTTATATTTACAAGCAGTATTTCCCAAGTGGACCTAATAATTTTCTTTAGCAATCCCCTTTCTAATCCCCTTACCCCGTTTATCTGAATGGTGATGGCATTTTCTTTCAAGTCCAATGGCTCCAAACCCTGGAGATTTCAATAAATTCTTCATATCATTCTCTAGTGTCCAAATAGTCCCCAAACCCTATTCATTTTCTGTAGAATTTTCTTATTCTTTTTAGCCATGCTGGCACCACTCCAGCTCAGGGTGGCTTTGCCTCATACACTCCCTTCAGAGCTCAGCTAAAGACCACTCCACACCCACCAACTACCAGCACCACTCTTGATACCTATCCTGGCTTCAGTTTTCACTGACTCTACCAGGAAATAATACATATTTCTTAATTTAGGACTTAATCATATAAGGTTTTGAGATGTTCAAACCATACATTGGTTAGTGTCTGAAAAGGGATTTCCACGACAAAAGTAATTCTCAATGCCAGCAGGGCATCCAAGAATTCAACTCAATTCTGGCAGTATCTACATGGAGGTAGGTTCAGATTCCACAGGTAAAAGGCTCAGTCCCATAAGACAGCCCTCCACTTCAGACATCAGTCACCAGGTTAAGTTGTCACTTGTGCTACTGACTGATGGGCTACAGATCAGAAGTCCCCATGACTTTATCCTTGGGCTCAATAATTTGGTAGAACAGCTCACAGAATTCAGGAAAATCCATTTGCTCACTAGATTATAGATTTATTACGAAGGATATTAAAGATACAAATCAACAACCAGATGAAGAGGTACATAGGGTGAGGCCCCAAATAAAGGAACTTCTGTTCTCATGGACCTTGGGACCCAGCGCTGTAGCATGTGGAAACATCTGGTTCCCCAATGTTGAAGCTTTCTGGAAAAAAGAGGGGGTGATGAGCTTTTCTTTGGGTTTTTATGGAGGTCTTATTATGTAGTTTTGATTGATCAAATCATTGGCCATTGATGATTGAGTCAACTTCAAGTTCCTCCCCCCTCCCTGGAAATCAACAGGTGGGATTGAAAGTTCCAACCTTTTAACCACATTGTTGGCTCCTACTGGTAAACAGTCCTCAACCTCGAGGGGGTCAAAAAGTCATCTCATTAACATAACAAGAAAAACCATTTTTGCTCTCATCACTTAAGGACTTCCAGGGAATTTGGGAGTGTGAACCAGAAACCATGGAGGAACACAAAATATATCTGGTAATATATTTTGGGTAACCCTCTCTCTCCCTGTTAAAACCCTCTAAAGTGACTTCCCATTGTACTTGAAATATTATTGAGACTTTATTTCGTGGACTACAAGGACTGTATGATCTAGACTGTTCCAACATGTCCATTCTCATCTTGAACCACTCTGACACTTGCTCATATTTCTGCAGCCACACTGACCTTCTCAGTTTCTACAATGTTGCCAAGCCCTCTCCTACCTCAGTACTCTCTGGAAGTCCACTTCCAACCCCGCCTCCAAATCTTTGTTCAACTCCTAGTCATCCTTTGGGTTTGAATATAAGTTTCACTGGCTCCAAGATGTTGACTCTGAAATTCCTATCTAAACTAGTCTCTGTAGTTAGTCTTTCCTGCTCTTTTCCTTCAAGAACTCATCAGCATTTGTATTCACAATTATATATATTTATTTATGATGTTAAAAATGTCTATTTTAGTAATTAAGACCATGAAAGCAAGGATGGTATATGTCTCATTTCTGGATCTTTAACACTACAGACCCTGGCACATAGTAGACACTCAAGGCTTGTTGAATAAGGGGCTTAGAGTTGTAACAGAATGTCTCCTATATACCTCTCTCTAATGAACACTGAATACCACTTATCTTAATCCTTGCAATTTCTAAGCCCTCTATGCACTACATCTTATTAAGTTGCTTTGATTATAGGATTACAGACACCTGGTCCTGGTTTTTTTAGGTGATATTATGCCAGTCACTTGTATTAATTTTCTATAGTGTTTCTGAGGATTTCCCCTGAAAATAGCCTTTATGTTTTCCTTTAATGTACATCCTTGTTGATCCCCACTGCACTACATTATTCAGTTCCTACCACTGTCACACAGTCCATGCCATTTTCTAAAACTTCTATTCCTTGACTTGCCTCAAGAGTCAAACCATGAATTTAAGATGTCAATGCCTCTGAAAAACGCTATTTTATACTCAAGTATTCACATTTATCTCTTTGGAAATTACATATTCCTCTTTTTAATGAAGCCCCAAAATGTCAGTATCTTGAATTAGACATGAGTGAAGATGATCCACACAAAAATTTTCTCTGCTTCAAGTGGTGTGTCACTTGCAGGTTCTGAGCCATTTGGTAATAGAGAACAGAGAAGGTAATTTTCCTGACTTACTATAATTGTTTCCTTCAGACTCAGGCCTTTCCTCACTTGCACTTCTTTGTCCACTAATTCCACAAATCTCATTTGAGGATGCAGTTTAGTGTAGTGGTCAAGACTTTGGACTGTGGAGCCAGACTGCCAGGTTTTGAATCCTTGACTTCAATATTTATTAGTTCTGTGACCTTGAGTAAGCTACTGAATCTGTGTATTAGTTTCTTCATACATAAAATGGATGAAAAATGAAGATAATAATAGTATGTTTTTCAGGGAGTTATAAGAAGATGTGATAAATTTATATCTGTAGTGCTTACAACAGGGCTTGGCATATGGTAAGTATGGTATTACATTTTTTTTTTTCATTTTGAATGAAGATTTTCCTCAAAGGGGATGTATACACATTTTTTAGTAGAAGCACTTACCTTTTTATTCCTACCATTGGCCAATTTTTAGCTTAAAACTTATGAAAATGGTTTCAAGGAGACAGGGTGTCACATAGAGCAATAGTTCATCTTATGAAATTCTTTATTGCCTTTCTCCTTGTCTTTCTTTGTGTGTGTGGGTTATAAAGGAGAGTTACTGACTATTGAAATCTGAGGATTCCCCATTTTTATCTCTGACTCTTTGAAGATCCCCAGGGCCTTGGACAGATTCAGGCATACACCAGGCCATGAGCAGTCTAGATTCATAGTGTTAGACCCAACTACTTACATTTTGTTGCCTAAGGTGAGCTATCATCCTGCTTTGTCTGAGGTATTCCTAACTTTAGCATTAAAAATGCTGTTTCTTGTTTCCCAGGAAAACCCTCAGTCCCAAGCAAACTAGAATGGTTGGTTATTCTACAATATTTGTCACCGAGTTTTCCTTGCCTAGGCTGATCTCTCTTGTACATTACCCATGCATCTCTGATACAAAGCTATTAATCTTACTTGTGATCTAAGTGGTAGTTAAACTCATTTTTTGATATACCTTATTTCATATCACCTTGCTTGTGACATCTACCTGAAATATATTGTGACTTCTAGTAATAGAAGTAATTTTGTGATGTAATTAGGGTTTATATTTTCTCATACTGGCATAATAGTTTACACCTTTAATAAAACTTTTGACCCCAACAAATGATAGCATTAAAAACCTTCATTCTCCTCATGCTCCCTTTAACATATTAATTGACATAATAGTTCACATACCATAAAACTCATCTTTTAAAAAGTATACAATTCAGTGGCTTTGAGTATATTCAAGAGGTTGTACAATCAACACCACTTTCTAATTCCAGAATATTTTCATAACTCCAATGAAAAATCCTGTATTCTTTAACAGTCAGTCCCAATTCCCCCCTCCCAAGCCCTGGAAACCACTAATGTATTTTCTATCTCTATGGATTTGCCTAGTGTATACATTTCATAAAAATGGAATCATACAGTATGTGGCCTTTTTTTTCTGGCTTGATTTACTTAGCATAAAGTTTTTAATATTTATCCAAATTATAGCATGTATCAGTATTTTATGTATTTTTGTAGCAAAAAAATATTCTATTGCATAAACATACTATAAATTTGTTTACCTACTCATCAGATGCAGGACATTTGGCTTATTTCCACTTTTTAGCTATTCTTTTACCTGTGGCTGTCCAGTTGTCGCAGCATGATTTGTCGAAGAGACTGTTCTTTACCCAATAAAGGATCTTGGCACCTTTGTGAAAAATCAGTTGACCATGAATAGATGCATTTATTTCTGGACTCTCAATTCTATTCCATTGAAATCTATGTTTATACTGGTGCTATTACCACACTATCTTGATTACTGCTTCTTTGTAGTAAGTGTTCAAATTGGAAGTGTGAGTGCTCTACCTTTGTTCTTTTTCAAGATTGTTTTGACTATTATGGGTCCCTTGAATTTTTATATTAACTTTAGAATAATTTTGCCAGGAATTCTGATAAAGATTGCTTGTATATGTAGATAAATTTTGAGAATATTGCCATATGAACAATATTAAATCTTCCAGTGGATGAACATGGAGTATCTTTTAAGTTATTTGGATATTGTTTAATTTCTTTCAATAATTTTTGGTGGTTTTTAGGGTAGAAGTTTCACAATTCTTTTGTTAAATATAAATTATTTATGAAAAATTATTTTAATTAAATTTATTGGAGTGGTATTGGTTAATAAGATCATATAGGTTTAAAGTGCACAATTCTTTGATACATCATCTGTATATTGTATTGTGTGTTTACAACCCAAAGTCAAATCTCCTTCCATTACCATATGTTTGATCCCCTTTACCCTATACTATCTTCCCCCACAACCCCTTTTCTCTCTGGTAACCACTGTACTGTTTCCTGTGTTTTGGTTTGCTTATTCATTTGTTACTTTCAGCTTTATAGTTCACATATGAATGAAATCATGGTTCTTGACTTTTTCTGTTTGACTTATTTCGCTTATCATGATATTCTCAAGATCCATCAATGTTGTCACAAATGGTAGTATTTCACGTTGTTATTGCAATAAAAAAATAAAGCACCTAGGAATAAACAACAAAGGATGTAAAGGACCTATACACTGAACACAAGACATTATTAAAATAAATTGAAGAAGACAAAAAGAAATTGAAGGATATTCTGTGTTTATGAATTGGAAGAGTCAACACAGTTAAAATGACCATATTGTCCAAAACAATATACAGATTTAATTCAATCCCCATCAAAATCCAAATGGCATTTTTAAAGAAATAGAACAAAAAATCACCAAATTAGTGTGGAACCACAAATGACCTGAAATAACCAAAGCAATTCTGAGAAAAAAACAACAACAAACACAATACAAAGCTAGAGGTATCATGCTCCTTGACTTCAAATTATACTACAAAGTGATAATAATCAAAACAGTATGGTGTTGGCAGAAAAATAGATGGAACAGAATTGAGAGCCCAGAAATAAACCCACATGTATATGGGAGTATATTGCTAAATTTTTAAAAAATATTTTTGATGGTATTGTAAATAAAATTGTTTTCCTAGTATTGTTTTACGCCAACCTATTTTTTCACTAAATTTAGTCCTTTAGGGGAAATCATTTATTATGGTTTTCTGTGTGCTTAGAATTCAAAGTTTTGGTTTTTTAACTTTACTGAGCTATATGGTAGCTTTTGCTAATCAAACTACTATGTTTTCTAAGGTTGTATTTAAAAAAAATTATCAAAGTGACATGAGTTCACAAAACCATACAGATTTCAAGTGTACAACTCAAAAAACATCATCTTCACACTGCATCATACACCCATTGCCCCAAGCACAGTCTTTTTCCATCACTCCCCATCATTGCCTACCTCCACTTCCCCTCACCCCCTTTCCCTCTGGTATCACCATACTGTTGTTTGTGTTTACACACACACACACATTTTTTTTTTTGCTTATTCCCTTCAACTTATTTCATCCAGTCCCCCTTCCCTCCTCTCCTCTGACAGCTGTCAGTACATTCCATGTATTCATGCTTCAGTTTCTACTTTGTTTCTCAGTTGACTCTGTTTATTAGATTCCATATATAAGTGAGATCATATGGTATTTGCCAGTCTTCGATGGGCTTATTTCACTTAGCATAATAATCGCCAGGTTCATCCATGCTGTCACAAAGGTAAGATTTCCTTTTTAATGGCCAAGTAGTATTCTGTCGTGTAAATGCAACACAGTTTTTTGATCCACTCATTTACTGATGGGCACTTGAGATATTTCCAGATCTTGGCTATTTGAAATAATGCTATAATGAACATAAGGATTGATATATACTTTCAAATTAGTGTTTTGGATTTCTTCAGCTATATTCCCAGTAATGAGATTGCTGGGTCAAAAGATAGCTACATTTTTAATTTTTGAGGAAACTTCGTATGATTTTCCACAGTGGTCTCATCAGTCTGCATTCTCACCAGCAGTGCACAAGGCTTCCCTTTTACCCACATCCTTGTCAGCACTTATTGTTTGTTAATTTATTGATGATTGCCATTCTGATAGGCACGATATCTTGTATCTTTGTGGTTTTAATTGCATTTCTCTGATAATTAGTGATGTTGAGCATTTTTCCATATGTCTATTGTCCACATGTCTGTCCTCTTGGGAGTAGTGTTTATTCAGGCCTTTTGCCAATTTTTCAAATTTGGGTTGTTTGTCTTGGCTTGGTGTTGAGTTGTATAAGTTCTTTTTTTTTTAAGATTTTATTTATTTATCTTTAGAGAGAGAGGAATGGAGGGAGAAAGAGAGAGAGAGAAACATCAATGTGTGGTTACCCCTTGTGCACCCCTAACTGGGCACCTGGACTACAACCCAGGCATGTGCCCTGACTGGGAATTGAACCAGCAACCCTTTGGTTCATAGGTTGGCACTCAGTCCACTGAGCCACACCAGACAGGGATGTCTAAGTTCTTTATATATTTTTGGAACTAACCCATTATCAGATGTATCATTGCCAAATATGTCCTCCTATCCCATGGGTTCCACTTTCATTTTTGTTAATGGTTTCTTTTGATGCAGTGTAATTTCATTTATTTTTCCTTTGTTTTCCTCTCCCAAAGAGACATATCTGCAATAATAATGCTATAAGAAATGTCTGAAATTTTACTGCCTATGTTTTCTTCTAGGTTTTTTATGGTTTTGTGACTTAGAGTTAAGTCTTTAATCCATTTTGAGTTTATTCTTGTGTAATGTATAAGCTAGCATTCTAGTTTCATTTATTTTGTATGTATCTGTCCAATTTTCCCAACACCATTTATTGAAAAGACTGTCTTTACCTCATTGTTTGTTCTTGCCTCCTTGTCAAATATTAATTGCCCACAAAGGTATGGTTTATTTCTGTGCTCTATACTTCATTTCATTGATCTGTATGCTTATTCTTGTCCCAGTACCATGCTGTTTTGATTACTATGGCCCTGTAGTGTAGTTTGATATCAGGTAGTATGATGCCTCCAAGTTTGTTTTTCTTTCTCAAGATTATTGAACCTATTTGGGGTTTTGTTTTGTTTTTTTTTTTGGCTCCCTATAAATTTTTGGAATATTTGTTCTATAGCTGTGAGATGTGCCAGTAGTATTTTAATAGAAATTTTATTGAATCTGTAGATTGCTTTGGGTAGTATGGACATTTTAATGATCTGATTTTTTCCTATTCATGAACATGGTATATGCTTCCACTTATTTGTATGTTCCCCAATTTCTTTTTCAGTATCTTATAATTTTTGGAGTAGATATATTTTACCTCCTTGGTTAAATTTATTCTTAGGTACTTTATTTTTTGTTGCAATAATAAATGAGATTGTTTTCTAAAATTTTCTTTCTGATAGCGCATTATTGGTGTATAAAAATGCTACCAATTTCTGAATATTAGTTTTGTATTCTACTACTTTGCCAAATCCACTTATTATATCTAGTTGTATTTTGGTGGAGTCTTTAGGGTTTTCCATGCACAATATTTTGTAATCTGCAAATGACAATTTTACTTCCTCTTTTCCAAGTTAGATGCCTTTTATTTCTCTTCTTGTCTCATTACTGTGGCTAGTACTTCCAGTAATATGTTGAATAACAGTGGTGACAGAGGAAATCCCTGTCTTGTTTCTTATCTTAAGGGAAATGTTTTTAGTTTTTGACCATTGAGTATGATGTTGCCTGTCAGTTTGTCACATATGGCCTTTATCACATTGAGGTATGATCACTCTATTTCCACCTTGCTACGAGTTTTTTTTTCCTAAGTGTGTACTGAATTTTATCAAATGCTTTTTCTTCATCTATTGATATGATCATGTTATTTTTTATCTTTCATTTTGTGTGAGGTATCACATTTATTGATTTGCAAATATTGTACCACTTTTTATTGTGGAATAAATAACATTTGATCATGGTATTTGATCTCTTTAATATATTGCTGGATCCAGTTTGCTAATATTTTGTTGAGGATTTTAGCATCTATGTCCATCAGGGATATTGGCCTATAATTTTCTTTCTTTGTAGTGTCTTTTTCTAGTTTTTGAATTCGGATAATACTGGCCTCATAAAAAGAGCTTGAAAGTCTTCCCTCTTGTGTTTTTGAATAGTTTGATGAGGATATGTGTTAGTTCTTCTTTGAATGTTTGTTGAAATTCACCTGTGAAGCCCTTTGTTTCAGGACTTGTTTGCTGGAATTTTTTTTATTACTGCTTCAATTTCATTAATTGTAGTTGGCCTATTCAAGTTTCCTAATTCTTATTAATTCAGTTTTGGGAGATTGTATGTTTCTAGGAATTTATCCATCTCACCCAGATTGTCTAATATGTTAGCATATAGTTTTTCACAGTATCTTTTTCAGAATCCTTTGCATTTCTGTGGTGTCAGTTGTTACTTCTCTTTCATTTCTGATATTATTTACTTGGGTTCTCTCTATTTTTTTCCGTGATGAGTCTGGGTATATGTTCATCAATCTTGTTTATATTTTCTAAGAACCAGCTCTTGTTTCATTAATCTTTTTTAAATTTATTTTTTAGAGAGAGGGAAAGGGAGGGAGGAAGAGGGAGAGAAACATCAATGTGTAGTTGCCTTTTGCACACCCCCAATGGGAGCCCAGCCCACAACCCAAGCATGTGCCCCAACTGGGAATTGAACAGGCGACCCTTTGATTTGCAGGCCAGTACTCAGTCCACTGAGCCTCTCCAGCCAGGGTTAATCTTTTGTATTTTTTCATTCTCTTTGTCATTATTTTCACTCTAATCTTCTTTTCTTCCTCCTATTTACTCTGGGCTTTGTTGTCCTTTTTCTAGTTCTTTTAGGTGTAGGGTTCAATTGATTTTTTTGAGATTTTTTTTCTCTTGAGGTAGACCGGTAATTCTATGACTTTCCCCCTCAAGGTTGCTTTTGCTCTGTCCCATAGATTTTAGGTTGTTGTGTGTTCATTTTCACTTGATTCCATGTAATCTTTGATTTCTTCTTTGATCTCATTAATAACCCATCCATTGTTTAATAACATATTGTTTGGTATCCATGTGTTTGAATGTTTTGAGTTTTTTTTTTTATTGTGGTTGATTTCTAATTTCATACCATTGTGATCCCAGAAGATGCTTGATAGAATTTCAGCCTTCTTAAATTTATTAAGACTTATTTTGTGTCCTAACATGTGGTCTATCTTTGATAACAGTCCTTGTGCACTTGAAAAGATATGTATTCTGCTGCTCTGGGATGAAATGTCTTGTAAGTATCAATTTAATCCATCTAATTCAGTGTGTTAAGATCGCTGTTGCTTTGTTGATTTCTGTCTGGAAGATCTATCCATTGATGTCACTGGGGTGTTAAAATCCTCTATTATGACTGCATTGCTGTCAATCTCTGTCTTAACGTCCAGTAAGATTTGCTTTATATTTTTAGGGGCTCCTATGTTGGGTGCATATATGTTTACAAGGGTTATATCTTCTTGTTGAATCAATCCCTTTAGTATTATGTAGTGACCTTCTCTGTCTCTTGTTATGAAGGGGAAGGGTCTAGGCAAAGAAAATGTATGATTGACCCATGGACATAGACAACAGTATGGGAATCAACTGTGAGAGCAGGGGGTGGAACATGCAGAGAAGGGCAAAGGGGGAAAATTGGGACAACTGTAATAGAATAATAATAAAAATTATTTAATAAAAATATATCATTAACTCAGATTTTTTGTTTGTTTCCAGATTCATGGAATACTTTTTCCTCCCCCTCACTTTCAGTCTATGTGTATTTTTTTGAAGTTGTTCTCTTGTAGACAGCATATACATATGGGTCATGTTTTCTTATCTGTTCAGCTACCCTGTGTCTTTTGATTGGAGTATTTAATCTATTTATATTTAAAGTTATTATTGGCAGGTACTTATTTAATGCCATTTTTCCTTATACTTATATTCATCTCTCTTATTTCTTTTTTCTTCATCTTCTTAAAGCAGGCCCTCTAAAGTTATCTTAATAAATGATGCAGAGACATGTTAATGAAGGATCTCTTCAATTTTGACTACTTATAATGCTGTCAGTATTAATTACTTGATTTAGCTTTGTTAAAAGTGAAACAGGCTATGAAAACCCCATATACTTTTAAGCTACCATGGATTTAGTCATAAAAGAAGACTTTAAATTTTGGCAAACAAAATTGTTTGATAGTTGAAAATATTTTGGAGAAAAATTTTTATTGATTTAAAGCTAAGTCATTTGAGTCAGTCTAGCATGCAAATTAATGTTTTTCAGTTTAGTGAAAGAAGATATGTGAATGTCTTGAAGATTAGCAGTTAGGATTATAAATGATAAGGAAGGATGGTAAAGTACAAAGAAAAAATAATTAAATTTTATAATTCCCAAAGAACAATGTTCCAAATCTTGCTCAGAATTTTTTAGACTGCAGTTTTGTTTGGTACCATGATCCTTTTAGGACTTTTGGAATAGCAAATAAAACAAGAATTGATCTAACTGTAGAAGAGCCGTTCTAATTAAAGGGAAAGTATATATATGCAATAGTAAAATGCCAACTCTCGAAGAAGTCTACTTGTAGTGAAAGACTTATTTAGAATAAGGTCTGGCACACAGTAGGCACTCAGTCAGTGTTTTTTTAATAAATTATACTAAAATTTATTATGATGAGAACATACTGGGATGAAGTTTATTTTTTATTGAGCTTAGGGAAAAAGATATGCTAAGCAAGCATGCATCCTTAACACAAATGTTAACCTAATTGGTAATGTAGGCTGACTATGGGGTATAGAGAAAATACTTCTGAGTATCTGCACAGTTTGGAGATTTATAAATAAATTTGCTGAAAACATGATAAATAGGGCTAAGATTAAGCCTTGGGAAGGTAATTTACAACTATATAGATAATGATAGAACTTCAAGGAGATTTATCTAACTCTGGAGGTATATGTTTACATTTCAAGGAAAAATAAGGCCAAGGGCCTTGGGGACATTTCTAAGTCATAAAAGTCGGGTGCATATCTGGTCCTTGGAAATATGAATTTATACTGTTTTAAAAGGCTGGAGTAAGAGCTCAGGGTCCTTTTCATTTTGTCTCCAAGGAGCAAACATTTCACTCCCTCCTTTTGAGAGGAAAGGAGGAGGTAGCTGCCCCTTCTTCCTGTATTTACAGAAGAGAAAATCCTTTTTTTCTGTTTCTCACCTGTGATACAGACCTTGCATGTGTAGGAGATTTGATCTGTCTTTGATCGTGTCACCCCAGGAGTAAGAATCAGGGTATAGCAAATGGAGGTCATTATGATTTCTTTTTTAACTGAATAACAGTAAGCTGTCTCTGCCCCAGAACACTCTATGTGCATGTTCAGAGTAAAATTAATATAAATATTAAAAACCCAACACAGATCAGTTGTTTTCAAAAACTGTTGTCACAGAAACATTTTCATTAAAATAAGAATGTGCAACTTTTAAAAGCACTTATAGGATTCTCGGGTATAATACTTGAGTAATAACATAGCCTACAAAGTAATAACATTGCAGGCTATTTTTAAAAGTCCATAAGTCTGAGTTCTCCCTAAATTTGATTGACCATCTAATTAATAGGACCAATAACGGGTTTTTTTTTTACAAAAATTAAATCTCACCTGAAGCGTATGACTCTAAAGAGGTAAGAGCTTTTATTTCAAAATTAGAACCAAAAAATGCTAAAATGTTGAATGTTTTATATTGTTGTTGCCAACATGATTTCATTTGCTTTTAATTTAGAAAGAACATACCATATCAACAGGAAGATAGGTTTTCTATGAAGGAACAGCTACAGATATTTCATTTCCTGTCCAGAGATATTGAAACAGCTAAGAAAACTTACATAATATTGTTCAATTTGTAGTAAATTAAAATCTTTTATGTTTGTTTTTTTGTTACATTCAGATCAAAATGATAACAGATATAAAGGAGTCAGAGAATGAAATTCTGAAAATTAAGCTTTGTGGCAGCAGAAAATAACTAACTTTTTTTTTATTTTGCTTTGCTATGAATGGCTTCAAACATATGCAATAATCGTATAGGCAAAGCCAACAGCAAGTAGAGAAGGAAGGTACACTATTGCCCAGCTTCCTGGCTTCCATAAAGGTTCAAACTCCTTGGATGGGCCCCTTATGACCTAGCCCACTTAAAACTTTCTGTGCCATCTCATCTCTTCTCCTGCTGTCCTAATGGACATTATACTCCAGCAATGATAAGTTACCTAAAATTTTACAAACTTGCTCATGATATCACACCTCCGTGTATTTGCATATATTTTCCCCCTTATTTAGGGTGGTCTTCCTACATTAATCTTGCCTTCCTGTAAAACTCCAATTCATCCCTTAAAATTCTACTCAGGCATAACTTTCTCCTTTGTCAGATAACATCTCCACGACTCTTTCTGTTACCTGTACATACATCTGTCTTTGCATGTATCATCCTATACTGTAATAATCTGTTTACATTTCTATATCCTATATTTCTAGGTGTTATATCTTTTGTGTTTAACATAGTACTAGCACATAATGATCACTCAGTAAGTGTTTGTTAAATGAATTAATAAATGGATGTTTGGATGGATGACTAAATAAAGGTACATTCTTTTATTTTCCTAGTTTTTGACTGGTATCATAGAAAAAAGACTTTAGAGTATGAAAGGGGTAACTTTGGAGATTAACTTACCTGTCTCTCACTCCTGTAAGCATCCTTTCTACAGGCTTCCTACCAGAGGTTCAGCCCACTTGAACACCTCCAGGAAGAAGTCCATACTTTCTGAGTAAATATGTTCTATTTTTGGATAGTTTTAGAAAGCAAATTTATTTATTTATACTGTTTATCTGAAATGTACCTTCTTGTAATTTTCATCTATCTACCTTAGAGTTTGCTTCTGGAGTAAAACAAAGTAAGTGTACTACCTCTTCCATTGTCTAATCTTTTAAGAATCAGGTTGGGTTAGTTCAGTCTTCTTTCCTCCAGGCTAAAGGTACAGTTACTTCAACTCTTTTTTGTCTCTCATGGTTTCTAGAACTTTCCTCATCTTTGTCACCTTCTTAGGTATATTCTCCCAAAGTGACTCCAAATGCAATGTCCACATTTGAACATGATGTTCAGATGTATTCAGACACCATGTTCAATAGAATTGTTACTTATTGTATACTATTAGCTTGAGAAATTACCTTTTCTATCATTCCTACCACATTCACATTTCTGGAGATCCTAATGACTTTAAACAGAGATTCTACTTTTTCTTAAATATATAGAGAATGACCTGTCCTTATTATAAAGCTCAATATGGCATGTATGGGTTATGAGTTGATAAATAAAAATGTTTCACAAAGGAAACAATAAACAAACTTGTGTTAAAAGATTAGGACAGCATTAACTAAATGTGCAAATTGAGTTTTCTAGGCAGGCTGACAATTACTTTCTAAATTGTCACCAACTCAGTATATATAATAGAAGATGTAGATGTGATGAAGAGGCAAAGCTTTTGGCAATGTTGTTACATGCAAATTCAATCTAAAGAGACAACCCCACTTTCACCTCCTCATATGGACATACAAAATGGCTGCTTCTGTCAGTTTTGCCAGAGTACACTTAGAAATGATGCAATAGTGCTACCAAGGTCAGATGAAAGCCAAGAAACAGCTGTATCTAAACTGGATCTGGCCATCCTGTCCTACAAACATTAACATGAGCAAAAGCCTCTTCACCAACAGATTAAAAAATAATTATCACACAGCTTGCTCTTTCAGGTGACACAGACAAAATAATTCACACCTAGGTGGGCAAAATGAAATCTCCTGGCATCAGCCCTAGATCTCATCTTTTCATGTCCAGATCTTCCACCATCTTGGCCATTTTGGTTTCAACATTGTTGACAAGTAAAAAACATTGAAAATCCAGTGGAGAAGAAGACACAGACAACTGTCTTTTCATAAAGCACTTCCATTTTTATTATTTTTATTTTTACATGATACTTTTAAATGGTTTTATTACAGCCTTTCTACAATTACATAATGGCATGTAAAAGATTCTAAATTTCTCATAAATCAAGTTTAAAATTAAGTTTGTTACATTACATTAAAATAAATCCATATTAAATTGAGAGCTGCTGAGTTTTATTTCATTCATTCACTCATTCAACAACTATTTAATTATTGAGAGTTTGTGCAAAAATACTATTTTCAGCATGGGGCTAGAGCAGAGAATAAGACAGATACAACCCCTTCCCTTATAGAGTTTATAATCTAGAAGGGTAGCAGACAACATAAAAATAATCAATATATGTATAAGGTGGTGTTTAATGCCATGGGGTGGGGGGATCCAAAGTAGTGGTTGTTTGAAGTACTGGGGAGGAGAAGGATTGCTTTTTTATTTATGAAAGAAAATGCCTTACTGATGAGGTGTCATATAAGTATAAATCATGAACGTTGTGAGGGAACTACATATAGACATCTAGAGCAAGATCATCCCAAGCAGATGAAAAAGTATGTGAATAGTCCCTGAGGCCTAAATCTGCTTGATGTGTTTAAGAGAAAAGGACTATACGACTAGACACAAGAGAATAAGGGGGAGGAGAAAAGGAGAGAAGTCAGAGGGAGGCAGGCCATGGAGGATCTTACAGGCCATAATAAGTGAGATGAGGTGTGTTGAGCAGAGGGTAGCTTGATGGAACTTATATTACACTCCTCCTCCCTCCAACACTGGCTCCTTTAAAAGAGAAATCTTTTTTTAAAATAAATGTATTAGGGTGACACTGGTTAATAAGATTATATAGATTTCAGGTGTACATTTCTATGATACATGATCTATATATTGCATTGTTTACCCACTACCCAAACTCAAATCATATTCCACCACCATATATTTGGCCTCCTTTACCCTTTACTATACTACCACCATCTTCCTTCTGGTAACCACCATACTGTTCTCTGTGTCTATGAATTTCAGTTTTATATCCCACATATAACTGAAATAATGTGGTTCTTAGCTTATTCTGACTGACTTATGTCACTTAACATAATATTCTCAGGGTCCATCCATGTTGTCACAATGACAGTATTTCATCTTTCCTTATGGTGGAGTGGTATTCCATTGTATATATGTATCACAGTTTCTTCTTCTTCTTTTTTTTTTCTTTGATAAGGGCTGTGGAAACAGTTTATTATCTATTAGGGACAAAAAAAGTGCATCTTTACCTGATTACATGCACAAACATGTATTAAGATGGGTACATAATACATTAGTTTCTTGTTTTGAAAAGGTTTAATACAATTTCAAAAACTATGGGGACAATATTTATTACCACAATCTACCTTAAGAACTATTTTTAATATAAATAGCCAAACAATATACTATTTTCGGAAACTATCTGTGGAATTTGCATTTTGTTTAATTGGTCGGGTTTTCTGATTTCACTTAATGTTATTTATGTATATAATGTACAATATGTAATATATAATGTATAATTAAAAATAACACATATTCAATTATATTAAACATGCAATGATAATCCAATATACATATACACTGTGAAATGTTTACCACAGTCAATTTAATGAACTATGTAAGTCCATCACCTTACATAGTTAACATTTGTATGTTTGTAATGAGAACACTTAAGATCTACTTTATCTAACCTTCTATCAAAGAACACTTTGGTAGCTCTCACGTCTTGGCTACCATAAATAATGCTGGAATCAATACATGGGTGCATATATCTTTGTCAATAGATGTTTTCGAGTTTTCTGGGTAGATACTCAGAAGTGGAATTGCTGAGTCATATGGTAACTCTATTTTTTAAAAATAGATTTTATTTATTTATTTTTAGAGAGGGAAAAGGATGGAGAAAGAGAGGGAGAGAAACATCAATGTGTGGTTGCCTCTCATGAACCCAACTGAGGACCTGACTGGGAATTGATCCTTTGGTTTGCAGGCTGGTGCTCAGTCCACTGAGCCACACCAACCAGGGCTGGTAACTTTATTCTTAATTTTTGAGGAACCTCTATACTGTTTTCCTCAGTGACCGTACCTGTTTACATTACCACCAGCAGTGAATGAGTGTTCCTTTCTCACCACACCCTCTCCAACACTTGTTATTACCTGTCTTATTGATAATAGCTATTTTAATTGGTGTGAGGTGGTATCTCATTGTAGTTTCAATTTCCATTTCCTTAATAGCTAATAGAGCTGAGCATTTTTTTCATATATCCGTTGACCATTTATATGTCTTCATGGGAGAGGTGTTTGTTCAGGTCCTTTGCCCATTTTGTAATTGGATTGTTTGTTTGTTTGGTGTTGAGCTGTATGAGTTCTTTATATATTTTGGGTATTAACCCCTTGCCAGAGCTGTTGTTTGCAAATATCATCTCCCATTCCACTGGTTGCCTTTTTGTTCTGCTGGTAGTTTCTTTTGCTGTGCAGAAGCTTTTAAGTTTGGTATAGTCCCATTCATTTATTTTTGCCTTTATTTCCCTTGCCTTTGGGGTCAAATTGATAAAATCTTCTCTAAGACCAAGGTCCATGAGTTTAGTACACATGTTTTCTTCTACATAATTTATAGTTTCAGATCTTATATTTAGGTCTTGGATTCATTTTGAATTTTTTGAAATTTTTT
>PVJD01017345.1:0-17868 GCA_004026545.1 Mormoops blainvillei
CAATTGTGCAACAGTGAGATAGATATGACAGAGTTTTTTACATTGTCATGTAATTAGAAGGAAACAAAATGTATACCAAAAAAATCAGATGAACTGGGTTTGGAGGTAATGGTGGAAAAATGCTCTATACCATGCAACACAAAATTTTAATTGTGCTCCTGAATTCTGAGAAGGGCTGAAGAAAGTTGGGGGAAGCTTGTGGGAAAGATAGAAAATTCAATTTCAGATATGGTGACTTCAATGTGATTGTGGGACATGCAGATGCATAGTAATGAGAGTGATTTACACTAATAAAGGTTAAGATGCGATTCTAGGAAATAGCTTTAGTTCAAGCTATGAGAGTCACTGGAGAGCAGTGAGGCAGTATCTGACCTGTCTTAAGTAACACACAGAGTTGTGGGAGTTAAATGAAATAAATGCATTTGAAGGTCCTTTGCAAAACTATAAAGCATTGTGTATATTCACTATTTTCATTACTATCTTGAGCCTTACAGCTTATAGAAATCATATCTATATTCCCTATAATCAGACAGATTAGTATTTCTTTTCTCCAGAGAAGTCAATGATAACCTTCGTATGTTCCTGCTACACCTGACACAGGTGCTGAGGTCTGAGGTTTCTGTATGCCTCTCCCTGTCACTCATCTCACTGTGCCCCCATGATAGCACAGAAATACATCCCTGCATCCTCCAGCTGAGAGTCTGAGACCCTGAGGCTGAAGTGTTTGCTTGCTTTCTGGAAGTTCACAGAGAAGTGATTTCCATTGCATTTTATTTCTCATAAACTTTTTGGCGGATATTGGGAATCATCTCATGTTCAGAGACTGTCTGTATCAGAACAAATAATAATTTCCATCACTGATGTCATATATATGCAGGCCAGGGTTATAGTCTCTGCCTCCTGCACAGACATTAATGATTACAGTTGAATGATGATCTGGGTCATGCTGGATCCTATGGGAAAAAGGACAGAAAGGACTACACTGGGTATGACACCAGAGAGTTAGAGCAGGTAGACTCACAGCTGGTTCCCATCCTCATCCACATTTCATCCTCTTAATCCATCAGCTGTTTTTGCTTTTAATAGCTGGTACCAGTGAGGAGGTAAGATTTTTGTGTTAATCTTTTTACCTACCCTCCAGTGCTACTGAGTACTCAGAAAACAGATACATGTGCCTTCCTTATCAAGACAGGTGGAGATCACGAATGCCCACAGCAACCCAGGGCCTGCCATGCTGGTGACTCTCTTCTGCAGGGAGGAAAAAATATCTTGCTCCAATCTGAAACTTGGTATCAGCTGTATTTAGTGACATCACTGAGTCAGAATAGGAAATGGAATGTCAGGTGGGCTGTTAACTATGTCTTGCTTAAAAAATTTTATCAATGCCTTTTGTCTTTTGCTTCAGAGAATGAAAGTTTGGCCATAATACCAAATGAAAAAAGGTGTTAGAACTGTAATTTATTCTGGGGTAAATATAAAGAGGAAAAAAAAATAAATTGTTTTTGTAGAGATGTAATCTTGGAGAGGAGAATAGGATGAGCAGGAAATAAAACAGGCAAAACTATTGGGGCGATTCAAGATGGAGGAGGAGTGATGGAACTTACACTCACCTCCTCCCAGGACCAATCTGGAATTACAACTACATTGTGGAGAAATCACCCAGAACAAACAACTGAACAATAGTGAGAGAGAAGCCTTATAACCTTGGACAGATGGAAGAATTAGCTTCAGCACAATGTGACTGGTAGGGCATATGGTGGCGATGTGAGAGGGCTAACTGGGCACACACACACACACAGAGCAAGTGAAGTGCCAGAGGGTTATTAAAGCTGCCAGTTGGATCCCTCTGAGAAGTGTGGGGTCTAAACCCTAAGCTGGGATCCCAGCCTAGAGCACCAGAGCCCAAAAAATACACAGAAAACATCTAGCTGCCAAAAGCAGCAGGGCTGCTCTCTGCCAAAGGCAGATGGCTAGAAATGCAAAGAGCTGTTTAAAGGACCAACACATAAATTTTCATTTGCAGCCACTTACCCTGGGCTCCAACAAAGGGTGTGGCAGCATGAACTAGAGACACTTGAGGAGAGACTGTGGACGGAGGCTTTGGGGAGAGAACTGAAAGAGTAGCCACCGGGATCCTGGTGCTGAGTCATCCCCCATATGGCAGAAGCCACCTTTCTCAGGCAGATCACTCCCTTCCATGTGGTTTCAGCCTGAGGGAAATTAATAGTTCCACCCATAGGAATCCATCTTGCCCTACCCTGTGGATTGTAAATTGGGATGAAGAGGAGTACAGCTGGAGGCAATTTCAGTGTTTAAGCTTAACAGAAAGGCTGCAGGCAAAGGTGGATCCCTGAGAGCTCTGAGACTTTATCTGACCATCCCCCAGACCCAGCTCTGGTAAAAGACAAACTTGATGTGCAGCCTGATTTTTTCTGCACACACCTAGGCCCAGCAGAGGGAGCCACAAGCCGTGGATTGCTGATAACTCCAAACAGGTTGCCCAAGACCAGTCAGAGACAGTGTCTGACATAGGATTGAACCAGAGTTTTGCAGATCTACCTAATACATAGAAACAAACACAAAGAGGCACATAAAATGGGAAGACAAAGAAACAGACCCCACATGAAAGAACAAGAGGACTCCCCAGAAGAACTAAATGAAATTGGGCAAGCAATTCATCATATATAATCAGTTTAAAGTAATGATTATAAGTATACCTAATAGCATGAAAAAAGACAGAAAAAAGGGCCAATAAGAAATAAAGAATGCAATATCTGAAATAAATAACACTGGAAGGAATAAACAGTAGGTTAGATGAAGCAGAGCCTTGAATCAGCAATTTGGAAAGCAAAGTAGAAAAAAATCCACCAAAGCAAATCAACAAAAAGACACAAGAATTAAAAACTATGAAGAGAGCTTAAGAAACCTGTGAGACAACATGAAAGGTAACAATATCCACATCATGGGAATACCAGAAGGAGAAGAGAGTGAACAAGGGGTAAAGAACCTATTTGAAGAAATAATGACTAAAAGCTTCACTAATCTGGTGAAGGAAAAAAGACACACAAGCCCAGGAAGCACAGAGAGTCCCAAACAAAGTGGACCCAAAGAGGTCCACACCAACAGATCATAATTAGAATGGCAAAGCTTAAAGACAAGGGAAGTATCTTAAAAGCCTCAAGAGAAAATCAGTTAGTTACCTACAAGGGAGCTCCAATTAGACTGTCACCTGATTTCTAAACAGAAAATTTCAGGCCAGAATGGAATGCATGAAGTATTCAAGGTGATCAAAAGCAATAACCTACATCCAAGGCTAGTTTACCCAGAAAGACTATCATTTAAATTTGAAGGAGAACTAAAGATCTTCTCAAATAAGAAAAAGCTAAAGGATTTCATTAAAGCCAAACCAGTACTACAACAAATGTGAAAGGGTTTGCTTTAAGAAGAAGGAAAAGAAAAAGAAAGAAAAAACACAGAGTAAATTAGTTAACAAATAAAATAGTAACAAATATGTATCTGTCAGCAGTCACTTTAAATGCAAATGGCTTAAGTGCTCTAATCAAAAGACATAGGGTAGCTGAATGGATAAGAAAATAAGATCCATATATATGCTGTCACCAACAGACTCACCTCAGATCAAAAGACACACACAGACTAAAAGTAAAGGGATGGAAAAAGAGATTTCATATAAATGGAAAGGAAAATATAGCTGGGGTAGCAATATTTATATCCTACAAAATAGACTTTAAAACCAAGGCTATAGTAAAATACAAAGAAGGATGCTACATAATGATAATGGGAACACTCCAATGAGAGGATGTAACCCTAGTAAACATTTATGCACGCAACACAGGAGCATCTAAATATGTAAAGCAAATCTCGACAGACATAAAGGGAGAGATTGGCAGAAATACGGCCATAGTAAGGGATTTTAACACCACATTGATTTCAGTGGATAGATCTTCCAGAGAGAAAATAAATAAGGAGACAACAGCTGTAAATGACACACTAAGATCAAATAAATTTAATTGCTATCTACAGAGCATTTCACCCCAAAGCAGCAGAATATACATACTTTTCAAGTGCACATGGAATATTTTCGAGGATAGACCATATGTTGGGACACAAAAACAAGTCTCAGTGAATTTCAGAAGACTGAAATCATATCAATTATCTTCTCTGATCACAATGCTATGAAACTAGAAATCAATCACAAGAAGAAAACTGAAAAATATATACAAAGACATGGAAGCTAAATAAATGTTATTAAACAATGAATGGGTCAACGATGAGATCAAGAAAGAAATCAAAAGCTACCTTGAAACAATTAAAGTGACAACACAACAATCAAAAATCTTTGGGACACAGGGAAAGCAGTCTAAGAAGGAAATTCATAGCATTACAGACCTATCTCTAGAAACAAGAAAAAACTCAAATAAACAATCTAACTTTACACTTAAAGGAACTTAAAAAAGAACAAAAATCAAAGCCCAAAGTGAGTAGAAGGAAGAAAATAATAAAGATCAGAGCAGAAATAAACAATATAGAGTTTAAAAAACCAATACAATAGATCAATGAATCCAAGAGCTGCTCCTTTGAAAAGATAAACAAGATTGACAAACCTTTAAGTAGACTCATCAAGAAAAAAAGAGATAGTGTCCCAAACTGTGTGGTTCAATTGGTTGGGCTTCATTCCATAAACCAAATTGTTACCCACCAATGTTTACTTTTGAAAGTATAGATAGACCTGTCTAAATGATAAGAAGGAAGAGTGGAAGAAGAAGGAGGAGGTGCAGGAGGTGGTGGAGGAGCAGAAAAAGAAGAAAGAAAAGAAAAGGGAAGAAAAGGAAAGGGAGAGATGGAAACCTCAGTCTGAAATAGCAGAGTAGGCTCTTGGGTCCAGATAAGGGAGGGAAACCCTTATTGTCTAATTATCTGGGGTGGGCAGATCTGCTGGTTGTGGAGACCTGAGTTGTAAGTGGCATCAGTGTCTGGATGGCATTTGTAGAAAGAGTCCATCAGGTGCAATGTGTATAAACCCTAACTGATCCTAAAGACCATGTGCTGAATGCTCTCTCTGTGCAGGATGGCGGAGAATGGGTCTCAGGAGGCTCTTCTTTCTGTGTAGTCACCAGGGAATCTTGGCCAAGATCCTCTTACAACATCTCAGGATCTCACTCCTTATCTGCCTGAACTCGGCAGAATTATATTCTGTAATAGCATCCCTTGTGCAGCTCACAAGTGTTTCAGCTCTCTAAAGAAGATTTTTGTCATGCCAGAGACCATTCCAGATGCATGTTTTGAGATATAAGCTTAGGACCTTGGGTCTCATAAAAAAAAATGCACTTCTTTTTTTTAGTGTAATTCTGAATTTTTTAGTGGCCTTTCTGGTGATATTGTGAAGAGATAGGGGATATCCTGGATCCAGGTGTACCAGGAGAGGAAAAAAAAGAAGGCAGTACAGAGAACCTTAAAAAACCTGGTTGAATAAGAAACATATTTGTTCAGAGGAAAACAAACCACAAAGTCATTTTAGTGGAAGTTAGATTAGGAGCAGGGTGGTGGCCTCGCTCTCTCTCTTTAACTTAATGTTACTCTACAAACCCTTTTCATATCACTCTCTAATCTTTATATTTTAGATTTATTTTTAACACACTAGCAAGTTCATGGCTCAATCCAATGGCTGAGTATTTTAGTTGTTTTACAATTTGGGATACAATGGCTCCGGCTCCATATTTCTTGTTTTTCCTTTAGTGGAATTTTTCCTTAGGAAGAATTCAGTGGAATTCATGGGTTAAAACTGATAGCTATTTATGTAGCCATCTGCTAAGGTAGAAAGGGGCCCATTTTTATCCTTATAGTTCCATGTAGCCAATAATGATAGTGAGCTTGTCAAGGTAAAACCGCAGGCCAGCTTGTCACAGACAGGCATTGCATTCAGCCTGTAAGCAGGAAGTCTCACAAGGCCTGGGTGTCAGCTTCTGAGAATGCCACATTGATTCCCCTTAGGGGAAACCCTCCGTGAGATAGTCCCTCTTTCTACCATGTATGAAAGAAACGTCTAAAATTATGAAATATTTTAACAGATTGAAAAGCAGATAAAATAATATGACTTCCTTGACCAACTTCATGAATCTAATAAATATTAAATATTTTCTATAATTTATAATGATCCATCAGGGAGGTCCTCATGTCTATGTATTTAATACATGGGAGACTAAGCCTCTAACACATATTGTATATGAAAACATTTGAGAGCTTGTGGACTGTACGTTGCTGGGGATGATGATTTTTACAGTGAATAACAAGAGTTGGACTTGTGATTTTTGTATTTCAACTTTGGTCCTCTATACATCTTGACAGTTAAGCGTGGGGGAGCGTGATAAGATAAAAATCCAGTTTATATACAACTTCTGAGGAACATACTTAGTGCATTAAGGATGGTCATCTGCAGAGTGATTAGTTTTTGGTCTCCTTCTAAGTCTTTCTTTCCTAGGTCTTCGAATAAAAAAATACATTTTCTTCTTACTGTTGTTTTTACTATAAATTATTTACCTTAAAAATGGTGGGAGTTTTTCTCAAAAGTTTCTTTTGAGAAATTAGCTGATAGTCTTATGGGAATTACCCTGTAGGTAACTAACTGCTTTTCTTTTGCTGCTTTTAAGATTCTCTCTTTATCTCTACCTTTGGCATTTTAATGATGATGTGTCTTGGAGTGGGCCTCTTTACACCCACCTTGTTAGGAGCTCTGTGTGCTTCTTAGGCTTGCAGATCTATTTCCTTCACCAAATTAGGGAAGCATTCTTTCATTATTTTTTCAAACAGATTTCCATTTTCTTGCTCTTTCTCTTCTCCTCCTGGCACCTTTATGATGCAAATGTTGGAACACTTGAACTTGTCCCAGAGGCTACTTATACTGTCCGTGTTTTTTTGGATTCTTTTTTTGTTTTGTTGTTCTGATTGGTTGTTTTTTGCTTCCTTATGTTCTAAATCACTGATTTGATTCTCGGCTTATTTCACTCTATTGTTGTTTCCCTGTAAATTGTTCTTTATTTCAATTATTGTATGTTTCACTTCAGACTGAGTCTTTTTTTATGCTGCTGAGGTCCTCACTAAGTTTCTTGAGCATCCTTATAACCAGTGTTTTGAACTCTATCTGATAGGTTGCTTATCACCATTTTTTTAGTTTTTTTTCTGGAGTTTTGATCTATTCTTTCATTTGGGCCATGTTTCTTTGTCTCCTCATTTTGGCAGCCCCCCTCTGTTTGTTTCTATGAATTAGGTAGAGCTTCTATGACTCCATGTCTTGGTAGGATGACCTCATGTAGTAGGTGTCCTGTAGGGTCCAGTGGCACAGCCTCCTGTACCACTGAAGTGGAGTATTTGAGGTATGAACTTCATGTGGGCTGATTGCACTCTCCTCTTGTAATTGAGACTTGGTTGCTTTTGGCAGGTCAGTAGGAGGGATTTACCCCAGGGCAGCCAGCTACAAGGATTGGCTGTGACTACTGACCACCAACATTCATCCTCTCTGGAGGTTCAGCAGTGAAGGAATAGGGTGGTAGTGCTCCAACATGGTCTGTAGCCACCCACTGGGTGAACAGGTCTAGAGGTTTCCTAGGTGGTGCAAGCCAAGGTTAGTTCCTGTATGTATTCAGTCCAGGGCCACACTGCCTGAGCTATAGAACAACATGAGATGGCTGCTACATATGCTGAGTTTGGAGATTCCCAGACAATAGCTTTTCATGTCAAGGTAATACTAACCTTTTGGAATAAGCTTGATATTTTTAGCTTTTTCTATGTTCTAGAACTTTCAAACAACATAGGCATCACCTATTTCTAGAAAATATTATAAATATCAACCATAAATTACTCCAATTTTAGTGTCATCCATCTTGAGTTTATTTTTGTGTGTGGTATAAGTTGGTCGAATTTCATTTTTTTGCATGTAGCTGTCCAGATGGCCTAAAACCATTTGTTGAAGAGGCTATTTCATATGATTGTCCTATTTAATTTTTCTATCTCTTCTTGAGTAGATCTCAGCATGAACATTTTCCTACAAAATTAATCACTTGTACTCATTAACGTTTATTGGTGTAGCATTGATTATCGTGTTTTTATATTCTTGTTTGGAAGATACAACCTTGAATACAAGAGAATTCACAGTGATGGAAGGGCAGGGGACATGGGTTGTATGCATGGCCATATTTCATGTGAAGGGGAGCGGCAGCTAGAGGCAGCACAGTGACTGGGGTCCCGGCTGCAAGTTTGAGTGCAGGCTGCAGGTGTTAGGGGAGCACTGTGCTTCCCGGCGCAGAGGTAGGTGCCTGAATGGGCAGGCTCAGAGGCTGAAATGTTCAGGAAGCGGTCCTTTCTTGTTTCACCAAGATAAGCCATCAGGTTTCCCTTGCTGGTCAATTCACCATCTTTATATAAGGTTATCAAGAGGACAGGGCCTTCTCGAGCATCCTGCTTGTACCATTGCAAGATGTTGAGCATGCTTGAGGAATTGCAGCTCATGAAGATACCCTCTCCTTCCTGGATGAACATAGGCTGAGGACTCTGAGTCAGTAGCTGGCTGCTCACCCCTTTTTAGGAAGACAAAAGAAAGTATTCAGGATCATTTTAGGTCACCTTTATCAGAGCTGTGATGAACACTTTATTTCTTAACTCCCCAGCCCTGCCTCACTGCTTTTTCCTTTTCTCCTTGGACCCTCACTTTTCTCCTTGTTCCCTCTTTTCATAGACCTCATCTCCAGCACTTACAGAATTTCTACCCCTTTCGAGTTTTGTGCAACATTTAGAAAGCCCCAAGACTCACGTGTCAGCTGCATCCATAAGATTATTAATACAACTTCAAGGAACATCCCCATTACAAGCCTTTCAACAAAGAATTATTTTCCAAAAGGGCTTTGCCCCAGGAGCTCCCCTGGGCTTAGAGTAGCACTATAAATATCCTTGTAGTGTTAAGATATCTGTTGTGTGTGTCGTCCACTCTGATCTATAATTGGAGGTTCCTCTCAGTTTTGAGCTAACCTTGCAGGGTAACTGTGAATAGAGACAGGGCCACCTTATAGCTAGTAACTAGAATGCTGTCATTTATAACCACTTAGAGTTGCTGGTTTGTTATATATGAGTGAGCATCCAAATCTTTAGATATTTGGAAAAAAACAAAACAAACCCCAACAACCCTTAACATGAAAGGCAGACAAATATAGAAAGGGAAAAGAATCCTGACCAAGAAAATGTGGAAAGAAGAAGGTAACTGTTATCTAATTAGTAAGAAAATACTGTAAATATTGCTTTTTTTCTTTTTTTCCCAGTTTCTTTTTTTTTGCATATTTTATTGATTATGCTATTACAGTTGTCCCATTTTATTTTCTCCCCTTTATCCCCTCCAACCTGCACCCCATCCCATCATCCCCACATCCCTTAGTTCATGTTTATGGGATGTACATATCAGTTCTTTGGCTTCTCAATTTCTTATACCCTTCTTAGCCACCCCCTGTCTATTTTTTATTTATTTTTGTCAAAATTTTCCTGCCATCACTTTCCCCTGCCCAACCCATCACCACCTCCCACCCTCAATCCTTCCCCCATTTGGCTTTGTCCATGGATCCTTGGTGCATGTTCCTTGATGACCCTTCCCCCCCTTTCCTTCTGTTATCCCCTTCTGTCCTCCTCTCTGGTTACTGTCAATTTGTTTTTTATTCCAATGTTGCTGGTTATATTTTGCTTGCTTGTTTATTTTGTTGAGTAAGTTCCACTTATAGGTGAGATCATACAGTATCTGTTTTTCACTCCCTGGCTTATTTCGCTTAGCATAATGCTCTCCAGTTCCATCCATGCTATTGTGAAGGGTGGTAGCTCTTTCTTTCTTTCTGTTACATAGTATTTCATTGTGTAAATGTACCATAGTTTTTGATCCACTCATTTACTGTTGGGCACTTAGGTTGCTTCCAATTCTTGGCTATTGTAAATTGTGCTGCTATAAACATTGGGGTGCATAGGTTCTATTGAATGGGTTTTTCAGGACTCTTAGGGTATAATCCCAGCAGTGGAATTGCTGGGTCAAAAGGCAGTTCTGTTTTCTGTTTTTTAAGGAATTTCCAAACTGGTTTCCACAGTGGCTGCACCAGTCTGCATTCCCACCAACAGTGTACTAGGATTCTCTTTTCTCCACATCCTCACCAGCACTTGTTTGTTGATTTGTTTATGATGGCCATTCTGACTGGTGTGAAGTGATATTTCATTGTGGTTTTAATTTGCATCTCTCTGATGGCTAGTGATGGTGAGCATCCTTTCACATGTCTCTGGGCCCTGTGTACATCTTCCTTGGAGGAGTGTCTGTTCAGGTCCTTTACCCATTTTTAAATTGGATTGTTTGTCTTCTTGGAGTGGAGTCATGTGAGTTCTTTATATATCTTGGAGATCAAATCCTTGTCCAGGGTATCATTGGAAAATACATTATCCCATATGGTTGGTTTTCTTTTCATTTTGCTGATGTTTTCTTTAGCCATGAAGAAGCTTCTTATTTTGATGAAGTCCAGTTTGTTTATTCTTTCCCTTATGTCCCTTGCTCTAGCGGACATATTGGTGAAAATATTGCTACATGGAATATCTGAGATTTTCCTGCCTATGTTCTCCTCTAGGACTTCTATGATATCAGGGCTTATATTTAAGTCTTTTATCCATCTTAAGTTTATTTTTGTATGTGGTGTAAGTTGGTGGTCAAATTTCATTTCTTTGTATGAAGCTATCTGGATCACCCAAAGTCATTTGTTGAAAAGGCTATTTTTACTCCATTTTAAGCTTTCTGTCCCCTTTGTCAAATATTAATTGACCATAGAGACATAGGTTTATTTCTGGGCTCTCTATTCTGTTCCATTGATCTATGTGTTTATACTTATGCTACTACCAGCTGTTTTGATTACAGTGGCCTTATAATACAGTTTGATGTCAGGTATTGTGATCCCTCCTACTTTGTACTTCTTTCTCAAAATTGCTGCTGCTATTCAGGGTCATTTATAATTCCATATAAATTTTTGAAATGTTTGTTCTATATCTGTGAAATATGTCATTGGTATTTTAATAGGGATTGTGTTAAATCTATAAATTGCTTTGGGTAGTATGAACACTTTGATGATGTTAATTCTTCCAATCTATGATAGTGGTATAGGATTCCATTTATTTGTGTCTTCCTTAATTTCTTTCTTCAGTGTTCTGTAGTTTTCTGAGTACAGGTCTTTTACCTCCTTGGTTAAGTTTATTCCTATGTACT
Source organism: Mormoops blainvillei (assembly GCA_004026545.1). Taxonomy (NCBI): domain Eukaryota; kingdom Metazoa; phylum Chordata; class Mammalia; order Chiroptera; family Mormoopidae; genus Mormoops; species Mormoops blainvillei. The sequence goes on from PVJD01017345.1 coordinate 11,282, forward strand.
TTATTTTTCTTTTTGCTATAATAAATGGGATTTTTTCACTCATTCCTACTGCTGATATTTCATTGCTGGTGTACAAAAATGCCTTTGATTTCTGAATATTGACTTTGTACACTGCTGTTTTGCCAAATTCATTTATTAAGTTGAGTAGTTTTTTTGGTGGAGCCTATCAGGTTTTCTAAGTACACTAACGTCATCTGCAAACAATGACAGTTTTACTTCCTCCTTTCCATTTTGATGCTTTTAATTTCTTTTTCTTGTGTGATTACTGTGGCTAAGACCTTAATACTATGTTGAATAGAAGTGGTGAAAGTGGACATCCTTATCTTGTTCCTGATCTAAGTGGGAAAGCTTTTAGTTTTTGCCTGTTGAGTAAGTGTTGGCTGTAGATTTCTCACATATGACCTTTATTATGCTGAGGTATGCACCCTTTATTCTCACTTTCCTGAGTGTTTTTATCATAAATGGGTGCTGTACTGTATCAAATGCTTTTTCTACATCTATTGATATGATCATGTGATTTTTGTCTTTCCTGCTGTTTATGTAATGTATTACATTTATTGATTTGTGAATATTGTACCATCCTTGCATCCCCAGGATGAATCTCACTTGATCATAGTTTATGATCTTTTTAATGGGTTGCTGGATATGGTTTGCCAATATGTTCTTGAGGATTTTAGTCTATGTTCATCAGCGATATTGGCCTATAATTTTCTTTCTTTGTTGTGTCTTTATCTGGTTTGGGGATTAGGATGATGCTGGTCTCATAAAAAGAGTCTTCCTTTTTCTTGGATTTGTTTGGAATAGCCTGAGAAGGACAGGGGTTAGCTCTTCCTTAAATGTTTTGTAAAATTCTCATGTGAAACCATCTGGTCTAGGGTTTTTGTGTGCCTGGAGCTTTTTGATTACTGCTTCAATTTCACCAGCTCTTTTTGGTCTGTTCAGGCTTTCTGCTTCTTCTTCATTCAGTTTTGGAAGAGTATACTTTTCTAGAAATTTATCCATTTCACCCAGGTTTCCAATTTATTGGCATGTAGTTGTTCATAGTAATTTCTTACAATCCTTTGTATTCCTGTGGTATCAGCTGTAATTTCTCCTCTTTCATATCTGATTTTATTTATTTGCATCCTCTCTCCTTTTTTCTTGATAAGTCTGCTTAAAAGCTTGTCAATTTTGTTTATCTTTTCAAATAACCAGCTCCTGGATTTATTGATCCTTTGAATTGTTCTTTTAGTCTCTATGTCATTCAATTCTGCTCTGATCATGATTATTTCCTTCTATCTGCTAGCTCTGGGCTTTTTCTTGTTGTTGTTCCTCCAGTTCTTGGAGATGTAGGGTTAGGTTGTTTATTTGAAATGTTTCTATCTTCTTTAGGTAGGCCTGTATTGCTTGTTTTGTGTCTTATCATGTGGTCTATCTTTGATAATGTTCCACATGCATTTGAAAAGAATGTGTAGTTTGCTTCTTTGGGATGAAAAGTTCTATATATATCAGTTCAGTCCATTTGATCTGTGTTGCTCGGTTCCACAAAATCCTTTTGATATTGTGTTTGGATGGTCTATTCGTGTTAACAGTGGGGTATTAAAATCCCCCACTGTTGCTGTGTTGCTGTCTATATCCTTCTTGATGACCTCCAGTATTTTCCTTAAATATTTGGGTGCTCTTATGTTCGGTGCATGTAGGCTTACAATGTTTATGTCTCCTTGATTGGTTCTTCTCTTGAGTATTATGAAATGGCCTTCTGTGTCCTTTTTCATGGTCTTCGTTTTTAAGTCTATCTTGTCTGATATAAGTATTGCTACCTTGGATTTTTTTTTTCCTGTCCATTTGCTTGGAATATTTTTTTCCAACCCTTTACTTTCCGTCTGTGTAGGTGTCTTATTCTAAGGTGGGTCTCTTGTAGGCAGCATATATGCGGGTCATGTTTTCTTATCCATTCAGCTACTCTATGGCTTTTAATGGGAGCATTTAATCCATTTACATTTAAAGTTATTATTGATAGGTATTTACTCATTATTTCTTTCTACTTGTGTTCCTTTCTCTCTCACTCTTTTTCTTCATCCTCTGAAAGCAGTCCCTTTAGCATATCTTGCAATGTTGGTTTGGTAGAGGTGTATTCTTTCAGCCTTCTTTTGTCTGGGAAACTCCTTATTTTGCCTTCCATTTTAATTGAGAGCCTTGCTGGGTAGAGTAGTCTTGGTTGCAGGTCTTTGCTTTTCATTAATCAGAATATTTCTTGCCATTCCCCTCTGGTTGTAGTGTTTCTGTGGAGCAGTCAGCTGCTAGCCTTATCAGGGTTCCCTTGTATCTTACTTCTTGTTTCTCCCTTGCTGCCTCTATGATCTCTCTTTGTCTTTGATATCTGCCTTTTTAATTATGACATGTCTCAGAGTGGGTCTCTTTGGGTTCCTCTTGATTGGAACCCTCTGTGCTTCCTGGACTTGAGTAACTTTTTCTCTCATCAAATTTTGGAAGTTTTCCACCCTTACTTTTTCAAACAGGTTTTCTATCCCTTGCTCCTCTTCTTCTACTTCTAGTATTCCTATTACATGGATATTGTCACGTTCCATGTTGTCCTGCATTTTTCTTAACTCTTCTTCTTTCTTTTTTAGCTGTTTTAAAATTTTCTTGCTCCTTCTGGGAATTTTTTTCTATCATGCCCTCCAACTCGCTGATTCGATTCTCTGCTTCATCTAGCATGCTTTTGATTCCTTCTACTGTGTTCTTCAATTCAGAAATTGTATTCTTCATTTCCTCTTGGTTCTTGTTGATAGTTTCTTTGTCTTTTTTCAGCTGATATACTTGGCAGTAAGTTCCTCATGGTTTCCCTCTAGTTTTTTATAATTCACACCAAGCTCACTGACTTCATTGAGCTTCCTTATAGCCATTGGTTTGAACTCAATATCTCATAGTTGACTTGTCTCTATTTCATTTAGCAGTCTTTCTGAGGAGTCTTCCTTTCCTTTCAATGGGGTGTTGTTTCTTTGTCTTTCCATTATTTGGCTGTCGGAGCAAAACCACAAAGCCCAGGAAACAAACCCATGTCTGCAAAACTTACTCCCCTTGCAATCCCACTATCAACAATAAATGAACCAGTATTAATAAGGCTGTAAAGAGATTAAGACTATTATAAGTAAGGAGAGAAATAAACTATAGTAGAAAATCTAGTGACTTAATATGCACCAACTTGATGGCCAAGAAATGAATGTTAAAAACTATGTAGTTAAAAAAAAAATCACAAATCTTGGAGAGGACCACAGTGGATTTCGTCTTGGTAGCCAGTAGTATTTACTGCTGTTTTTTCTTTCTGGATCCACCTCTGGTGATGTCAGGTGTTGACCCAGTCTGACCTTAGGTAGACTATTTGAGACTTCTGAGATCTACTATATGTGGTTGTCTCCTTCAGTTGTTAATCTAGTCACTCTGAGCTCAGCAGTCAGGCTTAAACACCATAGGGTGGGGAAGAATCCCTCCTGGGATCGGGGGTAATGTTTCCCCTCAGGCTGCTGCTGCTAAGAGGGGAGTGGTCTGTGTGAGCTCGATGGCTGCTGCCTTACAGGGGATGATTCAGCACTGGGATTCTGGAAGCTACTCTTTCAGTTCTCTCCCCAAAATCTCCATCCCCAGCCTCTCCTCAGTCGTCTCTAGTCCACTCTGCCCCCCTTTGCAGGGTCCTACTCTCTGTGGTTGCCACTCTGCACTCAGCAGTCAGGCATAAACACCACAGGCCAGGGCAGAGTCCCTCCTGGGGGTGGGTTATTGTTTACTCTCAGGCAGCCACTCAGAGGAGTGGTCTGCCTGACCAAGATGGCTGCTGCCAAATGGGGGATGACTCAGCACCATGACCCCTGTGGCCACTTTCTCAGTCTACTCCCAAAGCCTCTGTCCCCAGTCTCTCCTCAGGTATCTCTAGCCTACTCTGCCCTCTGCCTTTGCTGGAGCCAGGGTAAATGGCTATAGTTGAAAAATGTATGCACTGGCCCTTTAAATGGCTCTTTCAGTCTCAAGCTGCCCATCTCTGGCGGAGAGCAGCCCTGCCACTTTTCACAGCTGGTTGTTATCTGTGTACTTTTTGGGCTCTGGTGCTGTAGACTGGGGATCCCCACTTATAGTTTAGACCCTGATCTTCTCAGGGGAATCCAGCTGGCTGCTTAACTATCCCTCTGGTGCTGCCACCTGAGGGTGCCCAACCAGCCTTCTGGTGTCTCCACCACACTCCTTACCAGTCAGGTTGTGCCGAACTGATTCTTCTGTCCGTCCGAGGTTATAACGATTCTCTCTAGCTTTCGTTCAGTTGTTTGTTCTGGGTGATTTCTCCACAATTTAATTGTGATTCCAGATTGGTCCTGGGAGGAGGTCAGTGTAACTTCCATTCACTCCTCTGCCATCTCGATCATCTAGGTTTTATATTCTTGACTGACAGAATGTCTTTTGGTCACAACCTTCAAACTCTGAGTAAAAGTGGCATATAAGAGAATCAAGTGCAGAATCGGAGCTTCAATCTTTCAGCTCTTAAAGGCTGTTTCCACATCTCCATGTGTTTTCCAAGCTAGAAGCTCTCCCTACCCCATCCTTTTAGATGCTTTTATGGAGGCTTCATTATATAGGCATAACTGATTAAATCATTGGCCAGTGGAGACTGACCTAACCTGCTGCCCCCCTTCCTTCTCCCTATCTGCTGCCCTGGAGGTTGGGGAGCCTGAGCATTGCTTTTCTTAAAGAAGCAAATAACACTTTGAATAATAGCAAAAGTTCATTTTTGCAAAATGGGATTTTCAAGGGGAAATTTTATTTTTAAGAGTGAGATTGATTGGGCAACTTGGCTTTTCAAATCCTTAGGATCTGGCTGAGAACCAGAGGAGTGCTTTGTGCTTTAGTATGATTTAGGTAAATGAGTTTCCCCCATGGACTGCCCCGAGAGTCTGTTTCATATCCCACTGTGCTCCCCATATTTAAGAGAGCAGGGAAACCTCTTTCTGTTTCCCGAGTGTCCTTTTCTCCTTCTAGTATCGACACTAATTTTAGGTCTTGGCTTGTTGAGATTTACCTCTGTGGGTCTGTCTACCCCACCTTTGTCTGTATTCTCACTGTGTAGTGAGAATGTTTCTTAACATAAACCACTGTCCCCTACCAAGTAAAAACACTGATAACCTTACATTTCTTCTTTTCTTTCTTTTTAAGTGACTGCAATATTTTATTAGAGAAAGGCACTTTTAAAAAGAACAAAAAAAAAAAATAAGCGAAAAACTAAAACACCCTCATTGAGATGAAAACAGGTTTGCGTTAATCTGTTGATCTCTCAATGAAATGTGGGAGGCACAGAGATGACAGGTGAGGCATGAGTCACTGCGTCTGCAGCCTCCCCCTGATCATCACGGCTGCTGCTGCAGCCCCAGCTATGGGGAGGCCTTAGCCCGGTTCCCCCTGAGGCTGCGTGCTCAGCCTTGACCCCTGCCCTTGAGATTCTGGCAGCAACTTCCAGCCCCACAGGAGAAGAGGCCGAGTGCATAGGGTGACACGAAGCCCTGCGATCACCATGGCACACATTTTGCATCATCAGCTTAAAGAACTTTTTGTCTATTGAAATAAATGAGGATACATTACAGAATAGAGTGTGGCACATGAATTTTAAAGAATATAGCCTCACAGCCTCCTAGGCTGTTAGCAGGAATTTGTAGGGAGATTGGGAAAAAATAATGAAGTTACTAAGAGGTTCCTGTATGCCTTAAGTCTACAGACCTAGAAATACAGTTGCTGTGTATTCTGATTTAATTGCTCCGATGATTTCTCACTGGAATTGCCATGCCAGAGAATCAAGGGCAGCAAACAGCTCTGGTGAACTTGTTCATAATGAAAACACTGCAATGACAGGGTGGATTATATCTACTTAACGTTGTAACAAAAGGAGAGATATCTGTCAGGAACTCCAAGAGCACAGAGAAGTGAATGTGAGGTGGGCACCACTTATAAGGGCAGGGGACTGGCACAGCCCCAGGACTGCACATGTTGTCCCAGAGGAAAGAGTGGGGGATCAAAAAAGGTCTAGCTCAGTAGCTGGCGGGGTCAGGAGCAGAATGACCCAGTTTCCACTGTGCTCTGATATGGATTTTGCAGAAGTGAGAGCAAAGCGCTACCTCCAGGCTCTGGGTCAGTGAGCAGTGATCAGGAGAAAATTTGTTCAGTGGCACCTACTGACAGGAAGTGGGCAGAGGTGAGGACTTGTTCCACGGTAGTGAGTGGCCTCCATGTCTCTGGACTGCCTGTGTGGCCTGCAATGGGCTTCCCCAGAATTCAAGTTCTCAAAGGCATTCCTGGGTGGGAATAATTTCTGACTTCAGTTTTCTCATCAGTAAACTGACGATAATAATATCGGCCATTCTATTGCCTTTTGCTGTAACAAATCTAAATGGATATGGTTCTTTAAGCGTTGTGTATTGTACATATTTATGGCTTTGATTGTTATGTAAAAACATCTGTCTTAGAAAATAGATGCTGCAGATTACTGCGCAGTGTTAAGCAACAGACTCTTTATCCTTCTTCCATTCTTAATAATAGCACCCTCTGGGAAAATTTGAATAAAAATGTATATT
>PVJD01017346.1:0-17898 GCA_004026545.1 Mormoops blainvillei
CCGGCCTGACCCTGAGGAGGGGTGTGGGGATGGAAAGGGTGGGTGTCAGGGCTAGGGGGTTGGGGGTGACAGATGAAACTCAGCAGGAGTTCGTACTCCAAGCCCCTCTCCTCAACACACACAGTCCACTGTCCCATTGGACTTCATTTACAAAACAGAAATTCCAAGGTAAATTAAGAATTTCAAGACTGAACTCAAGGGCATTAACACGCAAGCGCAGGGACCTTCTGAAAGCAGCAGCACCCTGTGTGAGCGCTGAACCTGCACAGGTGTACGTATTTGTCAAAATTCATTATATACTGCAAACGAGTGCAGGTCGTTATACAATGATTATACCACAGTCAAGGTTAGCTCTTAGGAACCTAAACCCTGCCATATTCAAACCCACACGCTCCTCATATCCAAATATCATTTTGGATAATGGCAGCAGCAGCCGCCTTGGACCCAGCCGTAAACTGGTCATCTTTGGCACCTCCCTCGCTCCTCACTCCGGAGCTCGCTCTCACCCACATCTGCTCGAGCCATCTCCTGACTTTATGGTCTGTAAGTGACACCACCTGTGCCTGCACCCCCGGCTCAAACCTGCCAGTGTGCCCTCTTTCGCTCCTTGTCAAGCCCTACCTCTCTGAGGACTGCCCTCTTCTCTGTAGCTTCTCTGTTCCTCAGGCCACCGTCCGTGTTCAGGTCTGTACTGGCTCTGCCGTCCCAGGCTTCTGCACCCCATCTTGGTATTCTTTCTAAAGCACAGATAGTCTCATGTCTCACCCGTTTTCAAAAACTTTTAATGACTGTTTCCTAGAACGTTAACTCCTTGGTATGGTATTGATGGCCTTTGAAAAATCTTGCCTCAGTTTGCTTTTCTAGCTTTATTTACCCTCACAGCCCTACGTACCTTTTGCACCCTCCTCCGTCTCCGTGATTTGGGGCATTCTCGCACCTCCCGGCCTTTGCTTTACGAGGTCCACTTTCCCTGGAATACCTTCTCCCCCTCGCCTATCATAAGGCCTATTCAACCTTCAAGGCCCCAGTGCAAACTGTACCATCTCTGGGAGCTCATTAATCACTGCCAACACTTTGTGCCCATTCAAGTCAGCTGAGTCCTCTGGCATAGAAATACGTTTATTTGTCTCTTATCCACAGTGGGCAACATCTTTCAGGTTCCTTCTTGTATACCACCACATAACGATAGATGTTAAAGGAATCATTTTCATGATTTAGTGGGAAGTATTATCACCTTCATTCTGCCAAGCCCAGCAATTTTTTCATTCTCATTGACCTTTGAAACTAAGTTAATGTTGTCCCTCACCCCCTCCCCCTGTTAAGTCTCCCCATGTGTTTCTGAGACACGCATTACTCTTGCTCACTGGGTCGTCCAGTGCCCAACTGCCTGTCCTGTGCTCCAAGTGTTGGCTGATCTCAAAGTCCAGTCCTCAGTCCTCTGCCATCTTCCCTCAGTGTCTCCTCGCATGACATATAATAACATCAGTCACTACCTTTCCTGGGATGGCACAGTCTCTGTTGTGGGATAATGGCCTCCAGCTGCGCTCCAGTCCCCAGGCCTCATTATTCCCTGGACTTGGGGCATCTCACCCTCATGTCAGCCTCTCAGTTTCCCCCGTCAGTGGCAAAACGGCTCTTCCAGCCTTCCGCCATGTGTCACCTCCGACTCATCTGTCTCCAAGGCCTGTGCATCCTTGGGAAATTCTTTCATATTGATTCCTCCATTAACTTCATCATTTTAGATTAGACCTCATCGTTTCATATTGCAAATAATTGTTAACGCTGAAGGGGCGCCGATGTCAGGCACCGTGCTGAGCATGACGGAGTTATCACTTCACTACAACCAGTGTGGTAGTTTTTGTTAAGTTCTCCAATTTGCACATGAGGTCAGAGAGAGTAAGTAACTTGCCCCAGTTCGCACAAGCAGAGCCAGAGCCCGCCCTGTCCGTATCTGTCCAGCCTCTGATGTTCAACACCAGAATTACTCAGGATTGCCCTGGGCTTGAGGCCAGAAGATGTGGGTTTAAGTCTTGGGTTCACTACTCACTAGTTAAGCAACTTTGAGCAATTCTTTATGCTTCGTTTTCTTCCCTTGGGTTGCGATAAAGGTGATATGATAGAATACATGTGAAAATGCTTTGTAAAGTCAAGTTGTTTTCAATCCTTGCTTAAAAAGATATAAAATTGGGGATGAGTGGGAAATGGAATGGGGAGAGGTACAAGTTTTCAGTTTTAAGATGAATAAGGTCTGAGGATATTAAGTATATCGTGGTGACTATAGTTGATAATACTGTATTGTATGATTGAAATTTGCTAAGAGTGGGACTTAAATGTTCTAACCAAAAAATAAACAAACCAATAAATAAATGAGGCAGTGGATGTGCCAGCTCAATTGTTGGAATCCTTTCACAATGTATATGACTGTCAAGTCATCATGTTATACACTTTAAATACAGGGTTTGACAGAAATAACACCCCTTTTTTATTACAAAATCATAAGCATGTAATTCTGTAACATAACAATATCACACTCAAGCACTCCATATGACATTTTAGGTGAAATGTTCAAATTAAAACTAGAAATTATCATACCCATATTATTACCCTGCCAACCACACTCAAGTAGGCCTTACCCTGTATATTACAATTCTGTCAATTATACCTCCATAAAGCTGAAAAAAAAAATTAAAGCACAAGAAAGCGTGCTTTGTCAGTGGACAGGTGAGACATAAAGTGAATGATCTACTGATGACTGGAACAACTTCAACGGCCGCACCCCTTTCCATCGACCAAATGGATCTTCAGCCTTTGCACTAGGAAGCCTTAGCATGGGCCTTACTGGGAGGTAAGTAAGGGGGCTGCTGAGGTGTATGGCTGAGAAGCAGACTTTGTTAGAACACAGAGCACAGGTTACTGTTAGAATCACAATTATTGTTGACAACATATGCATTTTTCTTAAATACCAGGACACACCCTGATCAGCGTGGCTCAGTGGGTTGGGCATCGTATTGCAAAGCAAAAGGTTGCCGGTTTGATTCCCAGTCAGGGCACGTACCTGGGTTGTGTTTGGTCCCAGGTCAGGGGGCATGCGAGAGGCAACAGATTGATGTATCTCTCACTCAGTGATATTTCTCTCCCTTTCTCCCTCCCTCCCCCTCTCTCTAAAAATAAAATCTTTTTAAAAAATTTAAAAAATTAAAACCAGTCCACTTAAGAATCACTTGATGTTTAGGACTGAAAATCTGTTTATTCTATAAGAACTGAACAAATCTTCCTGTATAAACTGGAAGATGATGCTAAATTTAGGTAACTCTTCAAACTCACATCCAAATAGCACTAGTTAATTTTGTCTGTTTATAGATACGCATCCTTATGTCTTCCTTATTAATAGTAACATTAACTGTGCTGTTCTTTTAAAAAATATAACATTACCAGAATTAAAGCACACATTTTTAGAATATCCAAACTTAGAATATTCTATCACTTTCTTAGAAGTTACATTTAAAAATTTCTGTTTTCTGCTTTCTACTCTGGTAGTGTCTTTCTCCCTCTCTCCTTCCTTCCTTCCTTTTTTTCTTTTCATTTCATTAAGTTTAAGAGTATAGCACTGCATTCACTTCACTCATTATAGCCCTAGTATTGTAGAAGAAGTTACCCCCTGCCCAAATGTCCTTTGAAGGCAGTTTCCTCTGGTCAGCTGTTCGGGTCCCAGCAGTGAGAATCTTGGGGTGCAGTAGGGCCAGCTCGGACAGGCTCAGAAGAAATTATCTAGAGTAGGGGTGGTCAGCAAACTGAGTAGATATTTTAAGCTTCGAGGGTCTTATGTGCTCTTTTGCAAGTACTCAGTTCTGCTGTTGTAGAATGAAAGCCTTTATAGATAGCGTGTAAATGAATGAACATGCTGTGTTCCAATTAAACTATTACGGAAACTCAGGTTTAAATTTCATCAAATTTTTGTGTGTCATAAAGTATTTTTCTTCAGTGGATTTTTCCTCAAGCATTAAAGAATGTAAAAATCATTCTTAGCTCAGGGGCTATGTAAAAAGTGTTGGTGGGCCAGATTTGGCCCATGGGCGTAGTGTGCTGATCTCTGATCTAGAGAATTAAAATGCTGTTTATTACTCTTGCTGGGGGATTCTATGAAAGGGAGGGGAATGATGTGGGAAATAATGATTGAACAATGATGGCTAGCAGGCATTCTTCTTCTTTTTTTTTTAACTTTATTTCTAGAGAGTGGGGGGGGATTCTATGAAAGGGAGGGGAATGATGTGGGAAATAATGATTGAACAATGATGGCTAGCAGGCATTCTTCTTCTTTTTTTTTTAACTTTATTTCTAGAGAGTGGGGGAGGGAAAGAGAAGGAGAAGGGACACATCGATGTGCAACAGAAATGTATGCGAAAGAAGCATCAGTCGGTTGTGGCCTGGCCAGCAACCCAGGCATGTGCCCTGACCAGGAATTGAACCAGTGACCTTTCATTTTGCAGGACGACGCTCAACCAGCTGAGCCACACCGGTCAGGTGCAAGCATTATTCTAAGCATCGTATGCATATTGACTCATTTAATCCTTACAGTTCTAGAAGGTAGGTAGTACTATCCCATTTTACAGATGGGGAAATCTAAGATATGGAGAAAAGAAATAACCTGTCAGTTACCGCACAGCTAACAGTCAGGGCCTTGATATAATAATCCACCAAGTTGGGTCCAGCACCCTCACTCAGTCTGATCCATTATGGCTTTTCTGGGTAAAACATCACACATCCTGTTGTGAAGACATATTTTCACAGGCATCCACACGGAGGGTGTTTGTCATGCCAGCTCCATTAAGCATGTGAACAAAAAGTTAAAGCATGTTTCAAGTAATGTTTCCATTTGAAGGCAAAGGGACAGATGGCACTGTCTTATTTAGTAAGGAAGTCCCTGTCATCAAAGGTGTTTGAGCAGAGGTGGGATGACTTCTGCATTCGTGCAGTTCCTTAGAAAGATTTTGGCTATTTTCTATAAAATAAAAGTAAAAATTTAAGCTCCTTGCTTTTTGATATTTAAATCAGACTCATTATAAAGGAGAGAACAGCCCGAACACCTCCCCCCAGCCCACTCAGGCAGTCTCGTTACCCTTACAGGACCTGGGAGTCCGAGAGGCCAGAGCTGCTGGCAGGAGACTGTATTTCAGGCCGCTTTGGCCTGTTGCTATGAGAACTGAGTGCATCTGCCTCAACCTCATCCCGTCATAACACACACACACCCCATTCTTCCCATCTATATCCTCTAACCTTTCTTCCTACTGAAAAACATTTGCAAGCAGTATTAGGGGAGAATTATTTGATTTAATTACTTAATATATTAAATGTATAGTTACATAAGAGTGCTAATATGCACTCTTAATATATTAAATGTATAGTCACATAAGAGTGCTAATAAGGATAGATCTCCAGGATAAATGATTTTTTTTTAAAGCAAATATAGAACAGAACAAATTGTGCTCCCACTTGTGTAAAAAAAGAAAAAATTTGGTGGGGAGATGGGTATTATCATGGGAATTTGCTGAAAGGATAAAAAATAGAAAAAATATACAGTATTGACTTCTGAAGAATGAGATAGGGATCTGGGGTGGGAGCTTACATTTTTCATTGTGTACTCTGAAAAATTATTTGAAGTTCTACATTTTAATTCTTACCCAAAATACCTGTACATGAATGTATTCTTCAGTTTTACACCTTTCTTCCTCATGTCACAAAATCTACCCAAGCCTGAAACTCTTTTATTCCCTGGATCTCCTTTGACTCTATCAATAACCACACACATTTTACAAATAAAAATAACTTCCTCTAGGTCTTGCCTTACACCTCTAATAATGATAGAGGGAGAGTAAATAAAGCAATATTGCTATTTATTAGGTGTCTGATGAGTCAGTGGACTGAATGGTGTGGTCCCACAAATATATGTTTATGTCCTTCTTTTCCCTGGAACCTGTGAATATTACCTTATCAGGTAAAAGATGTAATTCAGTATGTTGAGAGGAGGAGTTCAGCCTGGTGGGCCCTACATTCAGTCAGATGTACTGTGACCAGAGAGAGGCAAATGGAGTTTTGCGAGAGAAGAGGGGAAGCAGTGAGACCACGGAGGCAGAAGCTGGAGTGATGAGCCGCAGCCAAGGTGCGCCCGGAGCCCCCAGAGGCTGGGACAGGCGAGGAGTGGGTTCTCCCTCAGAGCCTTTGGAAGGAGTACAGTCCTGCCGACACCTGGATTTCAGACTTCTGGCCTCCAGAACTGTGAGAAAACACATTTCTCTTGTTTTAAGCCACTCAGCTCCTGGTAACTTGTTATAGCAGCCCTCAGAAATTAATATAGTGGGAAAAAGGTGCAACTAATAGCTAAAGTTAGGTTTTTGGGTTCTATAAATGTTCATGGTTCTTTTGGCCTAAGTAATACCATGAGTTGACTGTATTGAGGCACTTATTATTGTAAATATGGGTCATCTTAAGGACTAGAGGAAAGAATTAAAACTCTCCACAGCTACTTGGGAGAGAAACAAACCATCAAAACACTTGTCTATAGGATTATCTTTATATAACAGTGTTTATTGTTAAACGGAAGAGCTGGGGGGAACTAAGGAGGAGGAAAGTCAAGAAAGCCACAACTGAAAATACCAGTATAAAACACTAAAACGGGCGGTTTCAAATACTCACTGAAAATCTGCCAAAATTCTCAAGAATCTCTGAGGAAGTCCCATGACCAATCTCAAGAGCTCACTGGGGAGCTGTAGTGAGTGACTCAGTGTCAACGGTAGTCTGGTTGCCACTGGTGCCCTACAGGTAACGCGTGCTTCTCTGGCCTGGTGGCTGGCCAGCCCATGTTAATTGCTTTAGGCCAATGGAATATGAGCAGTTTTTACGCCACACCCAAGCAGGAGTTTTAAATGTGCTCGCATGGTACGGTTTGGTGTCTTGCCCCTGCCCTTTACTGTGAGAATGGCATGCCGTAGGGAGGGGCCAGAAGAGGCATGGAGCAGAGCGAGTCTAGCAGAGCTCAGTGCGAGTTGAGCAGAGCTGCAGCTGATCCCCAGACCTAGGAGCATGAAATAAAGGTTTGTCATAAGTCTCTAAGATTTCGCAGCTACTACTCCCACGGAATACTAATACAAGATTTTATACATTCAACCTCTTTAATTATATTCATCCTTTCTATACCCAATATGTCTTTAAGATTCTCTTGTGTTGAAGAATTTAAAGACCAAGTTTCTAAGTCCAGTTCAATTTTCCTTTTATTAAAGTGCTTCAGTAAATAAACAGTGTTATCAACAATCAGCACAAACTTTCCTGAAATACAAATAAAAATCCACTACTTAATGAATCACTCAAATAATGGTGTTCTATGAAGTAACACTGATCGCCATTGGAAGTTGATCAATCTAAATTTGTTCCTAACCACATACATGGGTTCTCAAATTGCGATATTCAAGCTGGTTACCTTAATGTATGGGGCTGGCTGTCAGTACCTGAATACTGGTTCCAGCAAGTCAGTGGAAAAATGATGTGACTTGAAACTAATCACTTATCCTTGGTGCTGCAGTTTCTCCATCTGCACTGAGAATTAATCTTCCCTTAGAGAAGATTTGTAAGAAAGTATGAAATGTTAAGGTTTATCATACTTCTATGCTTCAGAAAGCATTCACGTGCATATTTTTAAAGATTTTTATTTATTTATTTTTTAGAGGGGACAAGAGGGAGGGAGAGAAACATCAACGTGTGGCCACCTCTCGCGTGCCCCCCGCTGGGGACCTGGCCCACAACCCAGGCATGTGCTCTGACCGGGGATTGTACTGGAGACCCTTTGGTTCCCAGGCTGGCACTCAGTCCACTGAGCCGCACCAGCCAGAACCACAAGCATATTTTTAAAAGGTCAGCTTATTCTTGACACAAATTAAATACTATATGGCTTTAAAAGAAATAGATTGATGGCTGCTCTTTCCTTGAAAATTATCTTTTTACTTATCACATTAAAATTATAGGTTAATAAAGTTCCTAAATGATATGCTCAGTAAATTATTTGATAAAATTTATAGATTATTTTAAGAAATTTCTTCCTCTTTTACATATTTACATGACCTTTCCATAAAAACAGAAATCCTGCTACCCTAAATGCACGAAGAGGTGAAACCCAAGCTTCAATTAGAGTTTTGATATAGTTCCTTTGGTATGGTTTGTAACTTAATCATAACTTCCTAATGATACTGTGTGGTTGACAAAGAACAGAGTATAAATAAGCCAAATTTGATTAGACTTCCTGGCATAATTAAAGTGGCTTGGTGCAATCATAACAATGATTCAGTAGTGTCTACACTGGGGGAGGGGGAACTTAAAGTAAAAAAGCTTGGAAATACAGATGACAACTGGGGGGATAGAAGAGAAATAAAATAATCCTGACTGAATCAGAAACATTTCTAAAAACCTTGTTTCTGTTGGGAAGTATGCAATTCTACTATAAGAGAAGTTTAAAGAGGTTAGTACATCAACTCTTATATTTTCAAGGAAATGTTCAATACTTTTAGGTGGAAACAGTATTGCTAAATCTCCACATCACATTTTGAAATCGCTAGCAGAAAAAATGAAAATAATCATTAATCAACACAGAAGAAGAAAAATGGTAAGCTGTCCAATAATTGATCATGAGCACAAATGGACATACCATATCAATAAATAAAACTGTCCGTAGTTAACTGGTCATTTAAAAAATGGGTGAAAATAATAATTTTCTGCAGTGTGCTCAGTCATCTTAAGACTAAGGTAGTTTCAGAAAAAACACGGAACATTCTTAGAGGAGGCCTGACAATTTCATACTGGTTGTGGGAGAACACTCTGTGCCCTATACAGGGTATACAAGGAAATAATTTTCACATTGAACATACATCTCTTAGGGAATAAAGGAAAAACACTTTATGCCATATACTTTTCTATAACATGCAGTATTTAAGTAAGAGTAAATCAGCTTTCACGAAGAAGGTGCAGGTTCTCTAAAATCATCTTAGAGCTAATGATTTTAGAAAGAGGTGTCAAGATTTTAAATTTAAAATACAGACTTAATTTCAAAGTAGGTTGTGCCAAACCTCTGGTACATCCTAGGAATCCAAGGGGGAGCAAGAAGACAGTGTCCTCCCTCTTTTATGACATACACCTCCCACTACCATGCCAGATGCCATGGGTCAAATGCCTTCATAAACTGATTCTCACTCCCAGGGCCAGCAAAGGCTAGGCTAGTTTCAGGTAAAACTGAAGCAGAGGGCAGTCCCACAAAAGAGCCTGTCAAAGACCACCAAGAGATTTCCAAGGCCACCTGGCACTCAAATGACCCCAGGGTAAGTTCATTGGGTTTTTTTGTTTTTTTTTTGTGACTCGGGATCCTAGCCTTGCACTATCTCCAGGTACAGGAGCCCCCAGAATGTCCCGGACTACAGTGGACGTCCTTGGACTGGGCCGGCTCTCCCCAGGACAAGCACTTCTGGAGCTGGAGACAGAGGCTGAAGGAGCACGGTAGGAAGAGCACCATTTATTGGAGCCAAGCCTCATCTATCAGACGCTTTGTTGACAAGAGCTTAGTGATTCTGGAGCAGCTCTTCCCAGCAGATGGGCTGTGCAAACACCTCTCTTTCCAGCCAGATCTCATATGAATAGTGGAAATCCTCAGGCAGATCCAGCCTCTGCCCTAGCACGCTCTGCAAGCAGTTATCCACAGGGGAAAATTCAGAGTCCTGAGGTCTGTCATATCGGCGGCTATTAAAAGCCTCGATGTTGGCCCTCAAGGTGCATTCCTCTGCTTGGAAGTCCCATGGCCTAGCATCGATGTCTGTGATGGGCAGAGAGAAAGAAAAAAGTGTAGTACACAACTCAGGACACTGCTCTCCTTACCACAGAGCACGGTCTGCCGGGTACCAACAATGAACTGCTCAGAATTTCCTTTTCTGTAAAAAGCAATGTACAAAGCGAACAAATAACATTCTGCCACTCAGGTTTAAAAAATACACACATGCCCACATACATAAGCTTATATATGCAGACTATCTTTAGAAGGGTAGTCTAGAAACTGGTAACAGTGATTACCACTGAGAAGGAAATGAGGACCCTGAGGGAAGCAGATTTCTTTCATTGTATTTCCTTTTCATTATTTCATTTTCTTACTAGTTTCATGTACAGTAAGTCCTCATTTAACATCATCAAAAGGTTCTGTGACTTTAAGTGACACAATTTTACCACAGGCTAACTGATATTAGTTACATTGCAAAGACGTCTCATCAACATTCTAATGAAACGACGTTGAACAAAAAATGATGTTATTTGAGGATCTGCTGCTTATATTTTCAAAATGGCAACTCAGTTCCCTTTCTTGAGCTTTCCTCAGGGATGGGAGTTTCCCATTTGAACAGAATCACCAGCTCTCAAGGAATGGGAAGAGGCAGGAAGGGGTACAGCATGGAGAATCAGAATGAACCAATTAGTAAAGATTTTTCCTGATTCCCTAAAACCTCCCCCAGCACATGATAAATCTGTGTCAGTTTATATTAATATTACGAGATTAAGGCTTCCATGGAGGCAAAAACAGAAAACAGGTAATCTACTTCGTTTCTATTTATTCCACCTTAGACTCTTATCTCAGGGCTAGAGAGCTGTATTTCTCAGATCTCTTATCTCCACGCTCAGTGGCTTATCATAAAGAAGTGCAGTTAGCATTTTGGCTCATGATGGCTGCAACAAGAAGTGGCATTTGCAGGATAAAACATTTTCATGTTTTAAAAATCTATAAGAATTTAAATAGTTAATTGTGCTTTCTGTCTTACAGTAGATGTTGCATCCTGGCTCATTATCTACCAGTCATATGCTTCCCTTAGTTCTCTGCCCCCTTTCCTGCAGCATCTTCTCAAATTCAGGCCTGTTACAAATCCTAGCAAAGACAAGTCATTAGTCATCTCACCAAAAACTCTTAAATGCAATTAACGGTCAAATCCCACAACGACAAATGTCAATACAATGAAAAAGCTCTCCAACATAAATTCTTCCAAAACCCTGGTCAATCTTAGCATAAGTCTTGGTAGTTCAACTAGATATTAAAATGTCTCCTGATGTGAGGAAATATGCAGCTGCCAACATCACCTACAATGCACTACAGCCAAAATTTTTAATTGAATTCATCAAACCTTTAGATCTAACTTTCAGTTTACAGGTGATACCAGAGATAGAGAAATAAGGTAAATACACCACAAAGAAGCAAGTAGACAAATCCAGGAGGGGGACATTCTATAGGAAACTTGTCCTAGCTCTTCAGTTAGTCAGTGTTATGGATTGGCAGGCATGGACTGGAGGGGTGGAATGACTGCTAGATTCAAACGGATGGATGTAATAACCAGATGGAATCTGTGGTCCGGGGTTGGATTATCACTTGGAAAAAATAGCTTTAAAGAACATTGGGGCAAATGGGGAATTCTGAATATAAACTTGATTATTAGATAAAATTTTAAAATGTAGTGGTATGGAAAGGTAGAGATAATATTAAATAAAAAGGGATTATAAAATAGTGTGTACAATTTGCTTATATTTTTTTTTCAACCCTCACCTGAGGATATGTTTTATTGATTTGAGGAAGGGGGAGAGAGAGAGAGAGACAGACAGACAGACAGACAGAAAGAGAGACAGAGAAAGAGAGCGACATCGATCGGTTGCCTCCCAAACACATCCGGACCAGGGGTCAAGCCGGCAAACTAGGTATGTGCCCTAACAGGGGATCGAACCCGCAACATTTTGGTGTATGGAATGATGCTAAAACCAACTGTGCAACCTGGCCAGGACCAGTTTGCTTTCATTTTAATAAAATGTGTACACAGAGAAAGAGATCTGGAGGAGTATACAATAGGATGTTAACAGTGGTAATCTTTGGGTTAAACAAATATGGAGTAAAAATGTAATATCAAAAAATGTTTGCTTACTTGTACTTTCTAATTGTTTTGTAATAATAAAAGGTTGCTTTAATTTTTAAAATCTCTCGGAGAAACCTGTCATTTAAAGGAATGCTTTGGAAAGGGGGTAATTATCTCTCAATTTACTTGTTTAATAAAATGTATTTTCAAAGGATGGGGGTACATGGTTTGGGGCAGTACCATAAAAGTTTGTCACGTTAGCACCTAATTTACAATCATATATTTTCTCATCCAAAATGTGTAACAATTACTAGTTTTGTTTATGCCCCGGGCAACTCCTGGAAGTCAAGAGCTCCGAGAGTACTCACCATTCCCGTACGCCCAGTCGTCATTCATGCGATGGCGCACTTTCTGGTAAATGGCAGACATGGTTTTCATGTTGCTTTTCCTCCACTGGCGCCCCAGGTACTTGGTCTGTATTTTTAGCAGCTTCAGGACATAAAGTTGCAACATGGCCTGTTTGACCTTTAGAGCCCGCTTTAAGATTGGAGCAGATTTAAACACCACTAGCATCTGCCCATTTAAGGAGGGGTGAAAGTGAAGAAAGACATAAAAATCTAAAGTTACTTGGAATTTCCAACTCATACAGGTTAAGCTAAACCTACCTGGCCTCGGATTACCCTGGGGAGCTTTTGGAAAAATCTGTGGTCCAGGCTCTACTCAGATTTAGTTTTTAAGAACATAGAGGAACCACTCTGCTTATGTTTCACAATTAAAAGTTTCTAATATTCAAAGTGCATGATATGAAGGGCAAACAATTTTGTCAGCCACACATCTCATTTCCAGTATTAGTAGTTTTTTGTCTATCTTCTGAGGATAATTCTAAGTATGTATTTATTACTTTTATTAACAAAAATGATAGCCAATTACATATCCTGTGATACTGTTCCATACCTTGCTTTTTAAAAACACCATATCTCATCCTGGCCAGGTAGCTCAGATGGTTAGAGCATTGTCATAATATCCTGAGGCTGTGGGTTCAGTCCCTGGTCAGGGCACATACAAGAATTAACCAATGAATGCATGAGTAAGTGGAACAACATATTGATGTGTGTTTCTCTCTCCCTTCCTCTCGCTCTAAAATCAATCAATAAATTTTAAAAAGAAATTATTTTTTTAAATCCCTTGAAAATTACTTTATATGGTATAGAACTGCCTCATTCATTTTCATTGTTGTATAATATTCTAAGGATGTACCATAAGTTATTAACCAGTTGATACCATATTAATGACCATTTAGGTTGATTCTAATCTTTCATAATTACAAACAATGCTGCAATGAATAATCTTGCATAATTTGGGATTTGGGATTATAATCCAAATAACAATGCTAACTTCCCTACCAGAGCTGCACTGAGAGAGGGTCCATATTCAGCTCTCCAAAAAGAAATGTAAATAATTATCTTATATAGAATAAATGTCCAGATGTAAGAGAGGTTAATTATTATGTAGTATTTGGTGTCTATCTATAGAACTTGCAAAGCAGGAGGTCCATAAATATTAACTGAAGATCTAAAAAATTCAGTCAGATGGACACCTCCATGATCTGAATTCTCACTCACCATGGTTCTGGAATGCTTCCATTTGGTCAGTTTATTGAGCAGCCTCAGAAGGTTTATGCAGGAAAAGAGGTTCCTCCAGCAGAACTGGTTGTTGTCTCCAGCTTCCTGTAACGAGGCATGTCCTTCATTATCTCAGCACTTACAAAGCATTTATTTCCACAGATGCCTGGAAGTCACTGGTGGTCAGTCTAGATGAGGCCTTCCATATGAAATGCTACCTCCTCACTATCCTGCTTTTCACACACTGAGGCCTTAAACATGCAATAGCTTTAATCTGAAAACATACAGCTGCCAGTCCTGGAAACACTGAAGGTAGAAGAAGAACTGGTTAGAAAGTTGATACAAGAACACAGGAACTTCATTCAAGCAAGCTATCTTGTGTACCTTTCTAATTTAGGATCACAGCAAAGATGATACAATTTTACCCCCTAATACTGTGTACTTATATAAGTTATGTTTGTAACTGCTAGGAGTTATTCTGGTAGATTTCAAACTGTTGGATGGATCTGATATTCATTATGGCTGGCTTTTTTAAATCAACCCCCATCCTCCTTTATCAAACCATATTGCAGTAAATTGCTTAATTCTCCAGCATGGAAGAAAAAACAGCAGATGGTTAATTCTAACCAGGTGTTTCTCTTGTATGTTTCTTGATATCTTATGAGTAGCCAACCAGCTATAACAGATGGATATCAGATTAGAAACAGGTATCTTAACATAGTAACATCATTCAGGGACAAAAATAAAGAGTCCTTGTGGATTTGGGGGCCTGAAACATATATTGGTGACAGAAGCTATATAAATAAATGGATATGCATGATGGCCAAACTAACATCTTGGAAATTCCTCATGTCTCAAAGTGATCGGAGAATGTAGGAGTAGGAGAGGTATAGATGTGAACTGCTGTCTGGTGGATGGAATATTAATTCTCCTCTCTAATTAATTTGAAGCAAGCAAGACAGGCATACATATAATAAGGACTGAACGTCCAGGATTTTTGAGAGTATTAGGCTCACCCAAGATATAAATAAGACTAAGAGTCAAAAAGTTTCAGGGAAACTTTTTAGAAATATTATTTAGAAAAAGTGTTCTCCTTCCTGTAGTAAATGTTCAATATTGTGTTTAGAATGAGTCCCAGGGGAACCATCTGTTTCCTTTTCAGGGAAACTTCCATGGGCGTTTCCACTCTAGTATATCAGCTGGTCTGGCTTGCTCAAAACCGATCACATTCTATAGATATTACGTCTTGGGCAGCTAAGAAAGGAGACAGAGTTTTAAATGTTTATTTTTAAAAAAGAAGCTGAGGAAACAAAAAATATATGGGAGACATCAATGTACTGTATTTGCACTGCATCTTGATTCCTAATACGGTAGCAGCATTAAAAGCCTTGCATTCCTTTGCACCCAAAGAACAATACAGGAATAGAGGTATGGCCTTATAGAAGAAGACTGGGATAGGCTCAAGGGCACCCGGATTATGGTTTTGCCCTAGCAAATTATTTACCTGTTTCCTGTCAGAGGCTGAACTAGACAATCTTTAAAGTGCATTTAGCTCTCACCATTCAATAATTTTGCGATTTACTTCAACTTTCTCCAACTGGCTTAAAAGAGAAGTCTTAAGTGAAAGTAAACTAATTGTGGCTGCTTTTTCTTCAGAGCTTAGTCTTAACAGTTTCAGGAAAGATGCCCCAGCTCCCTCCCGAAGATAGTGTCACCTGCCCAGGGCCTTGTACTCCTTCCCTTCTGATAAGGCCTCCTTATATCTGTCACTAGCCCCGGTTCTTGCATCACCAGATACTGCCTGGAGTGGACCCTGCTCAAGCCTTCTGCCCTATTCCAACCCAACGAACAATCATTTCCCTAGCAGGCCTTCAGCTCCATGGGTACCATTTCAGATTTGCCAGACTTGAATGTTTTTTCTTTTTGTTTATGTTCACTTAAGAACATAAACAAAAGAAGGGTCACCTTCTTCCCCCCCCCCCCCTTTCTGTGGCAGGACTTGGCATATTAAGGAAGATGGAAATTTCCGTGGGGAGATATATTTTGTGAACACAGCACTTGGCCATGTTTCCTTGTTCCTGGTACTTTACACTATCCAAAGCAAGGCCTTTGCTAATTTTCAACCAGCAAAAGTTAAAAAAAAAAATTGCCCATTATCCACTCTCACAAAAAATACTTGTTTATATATACCTTGGATCTAAAGATTTAGCACAAGGACCAAATCCTACCCTTTCAGAGCATCCCTTAAGGCCGAGTAATTCCACTTCTAAGAATCTATCTTAAGGAAATAAGCAGAGATGAGATCAAAGATTCATGGACAAGGGTGTTCATTTTAAAGTTATATAGAGAAAATTGAAATTAAAGCCCAATAATAATAGAAAACAATTTTTGTTATCCTTACCCAAGGACATGCTTATTGATTAGAGTGAGAGGAAGGGAGGGAAAGAGAGATGGAGAGAAAAATCAATGTAAGAGGGAGACATCAGTCAGCTGCCTCTCCTGTGTGCCCTGACCAGGATCGAATCCACAGCCTAGACATGTGCCCCGACTGGGGATGGAACCTGAGAACTTTCGGTGAACAGGATAACACTCCAACCAAGTGAGCCACACCGGCCAGGGCAAAAATAATCATTTAAAAAACATTACTGTATTTTGCCCTGCATAACGTGCACCCACATTCTTGTGCACATTATACATGGGATTATTATACCCATTATTATATCCATGGTATCTAATCATTATACCCATGTATAATGCACATCCTTATTTTTCCCGCAAAAATGTGGGCAAAAAAGTGCACATTATACACGGCAAAATACAGTAAGTAGTGGAACATTATGCATAGCTATTAAAAATTATGTTCTCGGACTTCGGGCCAAGATGGAGGCATAGGTAGATGTACTTCAGCTCCTCACACAACCAAAAGAAGGGCAACAACATATTTAAAAACAAAAAACAACCAGAACTGCCAGAAAATAGAACTGTATGGAACTCCGACAACCAAGGAGTTAAAGAAGAAACATTCATCCAGACTGGTAGGAGGGGCGGAGACAGAGATGGGAAGCTGGGGCTGCGGGGACGCAGCAGGGCGGCAGCTGGATGATGGGGTGGGCAGGAGAGACTGCAGCTGGCGGTCCCACATTTGCATGCAGATAAACTGGGAGGAACAACTGGGGAGTGAGACAGACCACGCAACCCAGGGTTCCAGCGTGGGAAAAGAAAGCCTTAAAACCGCTGGATGTAAAAACCTATGCGCTTTGCAATGGCAGGAGAAACTTCTAACCTCATAGCGGAGTTCATTGGAGAGACCCACAGGATCCTAGAACATACACAAATCCACCCACCCGGGAACTAGAACCAAAAGGGCCCAATTTGCTTGTGGGTAGCGGGGGAAGTGACTGAAAGCCCCTGAGAGCAGACCCCTCCCCCACAGAGAGCGCCCCAATGCAGCCATGCAAGTTGCCTCACCCTGGCAAATACCTAAGGCTCTGCCTCTTACAACGTAACAGGTGCCAGAGACAAAAAAATATGGCCCAAATGAAAGAACAGATCAAAGCTCCAAAGATAGAACTAAGCGATGAGGAGATAGCCAACCTAACAGATGCAGAGTTCAAAACACTGGTAATCACAATGTTCACAGAAATGGTTGAGTATGGTCGCAAAATAGAGGAAAAAGTGAAGGCTATGCAAAGTGAAATAAAGAAAAATATACAGGGAACCAACAGTGAAGGGAAGGAAACTGGGACTCATATCAACAATTTAGAGCAGAAGGAAGAAATGAACATTCAACCAGAACAGAATGAAGAAACAAGAAATCAAAAAAATGAGGAGAGGCTGAGGAACCTCTGGGGGCAACTTTAAATGTTCCAACATCCAAATCATAGGGGGTGCCAGAAGGAGAAGAGGAAGACCAAGACAGTGAAAACTTATTTGAAAAAATAATGAAGGAGAACTTCCCCAATCTGGTGAAGGAAATAGACTTCCAGGAAGTCCAGGAAGCTCAGAGTCCCAAAGAAGTTGGACCCAAGGAAGCACACACCATCATAATTACATTACCCGAGATTAAAGATCAGGAGAGAATCTTCAAAGCAGCAAGAGAAAAGGAGACAGTTACCTACAAAGGAGTTCCCATAAGACTATCAGCTGATTTCTCCAAAGAAACCTTACAGGCAAGAAGGGGCTGGAAAGAAGTATTCAAAGTCATGAAAGGCAAGGACCTGCATCCAAGAGTACTCTATCCAGCAAAGTTATCATTTACAATGGAAGGGCAGATAAAGTGCTTCCCAGATAAGGTAAATTTAAAGGAGTTCATCATTACCAAGCCCTTATTATATAAAATGTTAAAGGGTCTTATCTAAGAAAAAGAAGAT
>PVJD01017347.1:0-17883 GCA_004026545.1 Mormoops blainvillei
GTTGGGGTGCATATGGGAGGCAACCAATGGATGTTTCTTTCTCTCTCTCTCTTCCCCTTCCTCTCTCTCTCAAACCAATAAACATATTTTGAAATTTTTTTTTAAAATAAAATAAAATTAAAAAATAGAAATAAAAATCCTGATGGCAGACCCCACCCCCACAGATTCTGGGTGACCTTCTCTGGGGTGGGGTCCAGGGCTCAGAATCTTCAACAGGTCTCTAGGTGACTCTGAGGTTGGTGACCTAGACCACGAACTCAGGTAGTGGTATATATTGGGACCACCTGTGGCACACAGAGGCCCCCACTAGGTGGGGTGGGATAGGGCAGGCCCTGTGCCTTTGGCCCCTGGTGATTCAGGTAATGACTAAAGTTTGAGAGCCACTAAACTCTCTGGAAAGCTGGGCATCAGAAACAGTTTTAAAAAGGGGTTTGGCCAATCAGGCCGGGCTGCTTCCCTGTGGTTAAAGCTCCCTAAACAGAACTGTCACACCCAGTCGGTAAGTGGAGCCAGGCATCCCTAAGGGCCAAGTACTAGAACAGGAGCCCCCCCTTATCTGCAGCTTCAGTTACCTGCACTCAACCTCGGTCCAGAAACACTAAATTAAAAATTCCAGAAATAAATAATTCATAAGTAAATGGCACGCTATTCTGAGCAGCACGATGAAATCTCCAACTGTCCCCCTAAGTCACTCACCTCCCTTCTTCTCATCACGTGGACTTTGTACCATTTCACATCACCACCAGAAGGGTCAGTTCAGCACAATAAGACACTTTGAGAGAGGCCACATTCACAGAACCTTCGTTACAATACAGGGTGGGGCAAAAGTAGGTTTACAGTTGTTCATGTGGAAAATAATATCATCATTAATAAAATACAAGAATAAACTCTGTGTTCCGTGTACTCAGGACAGTATACCCACTTTTGCCCCAGCCTGTATATTACAATTGTTGTTAGTCTCTTACTGTGTGTAATCTATCAATTAAACTTCATCATTTTGATATGAATGTATAGGAAAGAGCATGATATAGAGGGTTTGGCCCAGTCCATGGTTTCTGGCACCTGCTGGGGGTCTTGGAACGTATCCCTCGCAGATAAGGGGGACCTACTGCACTGCTGACAGGAAGACAGTATACACACAAGCGCACACACATGTGCACACACATGTGCACACACATGTGCACACACACGTGCACACACTCCCCACCTTGGAGGCAAAACCTGTACGAACCTGTCTGCCGATCCCAGAAAGAAGCTGCCGCCGTGACAGCCTTCTGTGCACGTGCATGTGTCGGCTCTGCCGGGCTCTCCAGAAAGATGCAGTCCCCTCCTGGCCACATGCGGGGCTGCCCTGTGGTGCACACATGGCTGTCGCCAGGCAGTTTCTGAAACAGTGGCTGTTCACTTTCGGCATATGCTACCAGCGCCATTATTTATTGTTTCTTTCTTAAAACTAGTCGCTTTTAAAAAAATTAACTTAATAGCAATGCCATTAAGAGGACACCATTATCTGTGCCAGACAAAGAGGGTTTCCATAAAAACAAGCATAACTGAGACAAAACATTATTAAACTTAGCGGACCCTGTCGCCTGCAGACACCTAGGATCCCGAGGCCAGTTTCCTCCTGATGCTGCTCCTTGCTTCTTAAGAAGGGGGGTGGCATTCAGGTCCTCTCCTAGAGGCCCCTGAAGGACTGCGACGGGGCTGAAAGGAGACAGTTCTTCGTTATGGGATTTAAGGTAATCAATGCCACACCTGGGCATCACCTGAAATTGTCTGGGGTGCCCACCCGGCACTTTGTCCTTAGCTGAGTTTTCCAGGGAGGACAGCAATGCTGAGAAGTGAAAGACACTAGGATTGCTGGCCCCAAGGCAGTAAGAGGACAAATCCCTGCCACCAGCCAGAGCAGCACACTGCCCAGCCTTATTTACTCAGCTGCCACCCTCACCTCGCTTCCGAGTCTGGCAGGGGGCTGATGGCCCTTCATCCTCATGGAAATGTTAAGGGGTGAATGGGTTTACCAGTAACGCACACAGCAAAGTCACAGATGAATGTCTGCTGTCCCCATACAAAAATGAAGGTGCGGCTGAAAAACCGAAGACCAAGTTAATATCTGTTCATCTGCTGACCTTATGGAAAGGAGGAAAAGACCACTTACTGCTGTCCCAGTCCAAAATACCAGATCAGTTAATATCTGATGCTTCCTGTTTACATAAAAGTGAAAAGACGAAAATGGGCTTTTAAAAGTATCTAAAACAGCCCTGGCCAGTGTGGCTCACTGGGTTGAATGCCGGCCTGAGAACCAAAAGATCATCGGTTCAATTCCCGGTCAGGGCACATGCTTGGGTTGCAGGCCAGGTCCCTACTGGGGGACATGCAGCAACCGATGGATGGATGTTTTTCTCACATATCAATGTTTCTCTCCCTCTCTTTCTCCCTCCCTTCCCCTCTAAAAAATAAAATAAATAAATTTAAAAAAAATTTAAGTATCTAAAACAAAAGCTGAACTTCAGAGCAAGATGGGGTGGCCTGGCCCTGTGTTCTCCCTCCGCTTGCCCAAACTCCACCTGTCGAAGATGACAGGGTGTCTGTAGCTATAAGCAAATGCACTAACCCCACTGTCAGCCAGGTTCCAGCCCCCACGCTGCTGGCCCTTCGGTAGCCCTCTAAGACGCTTTCCATCTTCGCTGTGTCCAAAAGACTAACGGAAGTAAAAGGTGCCCAAGTTGAGGTGAGGGCTGAGAGTCCTAGGGGCCACTGACTCATCTGCAATGGCATGAAGGGCTTAATCATTAACCTGAGGTCCCCCAGGCCTCGGTTGCTGGTTACCATGGCACCCATGAAGTTTTCCACAGGGATTTCCCTTCTCAGGTCCTTTTAGCCAAAGGCCCAGCTGCACCAGCACCCATGCCATGCCAGGGCCTCTCCTTGTCCAGGGAGGTGAGGTAAGAGGACCAGGAAATGTGGCCGTGACAGATTTCAAAGGCTTAAAAACCGGCAGAGTCAGTCACACGGCTGGAGAAAACAGAGAAAGCAGGCAGCAAATTATCTGGGTTTCTCTACTCAACTCGTGGGTTTCAAGGTTTCTAACTTTAGGAGCAATTGGGGTTTCATGAACTAGAATTATCTCTTATATGCATCCTTCTCCCCCCATGTTATTTCTTACACATAATTGAAGACAGACAAAAGAAGTGCAGTGGCTGTCTCTTTCTGGTCACAGCTAGGTGGCTGGAGATGAGGCATCCCCTTAGGTAGACACAAAACACAGTCCTGGGCCTCGGGCTTGTTTCCGTCGCCCTGACTGAAGAAGAGGCAGGCCTATCGCAGGGGCTTAGCTAAGAGTGGATTCGAAATGCCAAGCCTGACCACCGGCCCATGCGGCCCCCACAAGCCAGAGCCCGGGCCCCTCACAGGACAGTGCGAAGAGCCCAGGAGAGCCCAGGAACATTTACTGTCTGCCCACATAAGACCCAGCCATAAATTAGGCTTACAGGCAATGTTATCCCATCCCGAAAAGGATGCATTTTCCAAACTGTTCCCTTTGGGCTCTCAGGGACAACAATGGGAAATAAAAGTTACCACCATATGGGCAAATATGATCACATATTTTAAAAAAAAAGGAAAAGAAAAAAGTGTCCTAGACTATGAAGAAAATGTCTGTGCCTGATTAGTGACAGACAGCTCTAAGAAAACCGAACCGACTACAGACTGCTATCAACTCAGATTTCACAGGCACTGCATGACTGACGAAGCAGTGAACCCTCTGTGAGAGCTGGCCCTGTTATTCTGAAATCACAGTGATTAAAATACCCACTTGTCAGTCATGTGTCACCTGGTGGAGGTAGTCTTACTGGACAACATTGCTCATAGGATTTCAGAGCGGGAAGGGGCATTAGAAATGATCACCAAGCCTCCCCTCTCATTGCCCACCTCCACCCCTGCGGACAGATGAGGGAGTTGTGTCCCAGGGAGACCAAGGAACTAGGCCTAAGTCATCATCGGGCCGAAACCAGGCCCCATCTCCTCCAACCTCTGGTCCTACCTGTCCGCTGTACCTCGGCCCCTCTGTGAGGGGTTCCTTGGTCCCTTCTTAAGTTACACACACACAGACACAAACACAGACACACACAGTCACACAAAGACTTAATCATTAACCTTAATCATTAACCACATAGAAACTGCTTTTCTACCAACCAAGACACTGGACAAAGCCAGGGGACTGAGAGATCTGGGAGGAAGGGTAAAAAGAGGAGTGGGTGTGGGTTCTGCTCAGAGCCACAGGCTCCTGAATACACGCCCCACCCCCCCTCCCCTCCCCTCCCCTCCCCTCGGCCTCTAAGGTACATGTTCTTCTCAAAAGCCGACAAGCTTCTGCCTTGCAAAGACTAAGCTTCCAACAGACACTGTCTCCAAAACCAAGCTCGGCTTTCCCAACCTCTTTCTCTGCCCAAGAGATAAAGGCAACAGCCGGCAAGGAACCCCAGCCGGCCTCCGCTCTGAGCAGAACTCACGCCCACTATGAACACCTGAGGCCTCCACCCCGAGGAAGCCCTCCCTGGCTCCCTACCCAGCCACCCCACTTACCCACTGCCCGGATCCCCTTCCGCCTGTCTCTCCAGCGGGCTGTGGAATACAGCAGGCTCACCTGGGGCACCTGCTCATGGGCAGGGCCCAGAGACACTGCCAGGGCCGCCTCCCAGGGGCGGGAGTCAGCAGGCCACACTGAGTCAGCGGCCAGGGTCCAAAATCAGCTTCCTGGAGGACTTGGACCGGGCGCTGCCCAATGGCATTCTCAGAGAAAGAGCCTCTATTGTGAGGGTATCAACCCAGAGAGGGCTGCCTGCCCAATCCGGGAACAGCTCCGTCAAGATTTTTTTATCCGGCTGGTTTTTAAATGGCGCAAATGCCAGAACAGAAGTCTCCTTCCTGATCTTTATTGCTTTTAAATGTAAATTCAAGGATCTGTTCATTCATGTCTCTGGGTTACCAAAATATAGGTCCCCTAAGAAAACATTAACCCTGTAGAGTCGAGGCAGGCTGGACTGGTGGCAGG
This sequence comes from Mormoops blainvillei, assembly GCA_004026545.1. NCBI lineage: Eukaryota > Metazoa > Chordata > Mammalia > Chiroptera > Mormoopidae > Mormoops > Mormoops blainvillei. Next base: position 5,054 of record PVJD01017347.1, read on the forward strand.
GCAGGGACCCCATTCCCAGGTCCAGCGAAGGCACTGAGCAGGCCTGTGGCCCCAGGCAGGTGAAATGCAGCCCTTTCACTTGCTTTGACCTCTGGGATAAACGCACTCCACGCAGCCTTGCTCAGGGGTGAGCTTCCCAGCTACTGCCACCTGCTGTTGCCTTTTCCTTCTCCCCTTCAGACAGGCCCGTGATGCTCACCTGCCAGACAAAACGCACTTCCCACATTTCTCACCCCCACACATACCCGCCTCCACAGGAATGGGTCTGTATACTTCCCGCAGGAAATCCCAGGGCAATTTCACTCTCGAAGTTCAAGTCTTTCTTGAAGAACCTTAATGAACATCCCTCTCTTGTTCCGGGAAGCTCTTTGTACTTTTCCCCCTGCTGTCAGAAGGGGAGGGGGAGAAGGAGGCCTGTTTCCAGTTCACAGTGACCCACAAGCGTTTCCGGGCCTCGGTTCCAAACCCTAACAGACATCAAAGGCCAACACTGATGGCAGCTGCCTTGAAACCAAACCACCTCAGGGGCCCCACGTTTCTGTCCGGCCAGGAAGAGGAAGAGGCGGTGAGGATCCAGCCAATCTCACCGCAGAATGGAAACCTCAGGTGCCCCAAATTAAAGGGAATAAACTCAACAGCCAAATTTCTTGGCTGAAGCAGGGGCTGTTTTGCTTTTTAACTTCCTCAGCAACAGGCATAGGCTGCAACCCTGCTACTGAATATAACCAGTGCCACTTAGAATGCTCTGATGGTCCCATTATTTCCTATTCAGGGCCCCTCCCTCTCCGCCATACCCCGTAATTATAGGGAGTTTAGGGCTGGGATATTTTATGATGCTTCTTTTCAAGCACATGACAATGCAGAAAGAAGGGTTATTTAAATCTGAGTTAGAGGGGAAAATTAGCATTGTTAACAGGGCAAATTAAGAACACATTTCCCTGGGTTTTAGGTAATTCAAGGTCACTTGCAATAAACAAGACAAAACTGAATCATCTGGCCCATGTGGACTGTGGGTCTCCACCACCCCACAGGGCCTGACAAGCCCTAAGCACTGTACGGAGCTCACTGTTACCGTCTGTGACTTAGCAAATCTACCACGTTAAGGCATCCAAGGGCATGATTTCCTGTCTGACCGTCCAGGAGCTTTGTTTGGTCTCCTAACGCCCCCTCCCCCCACAACCCATTCCGAAAGCACACATAATGGCTAAGGACAACAACTCTAAGACCTAAAAGATGTAGCTCCATCCCATTTTCACCATTTACTGACTGTGTGACCTTGGGCATGTCACATAACTTCCCAGAGCCTCAATCTCTTAATGTATAAAATGGGGACAAGAGTCCCTATTACTTCATGGGGTTTTACAAAGATTCAGGAGATTAGAGTTATCACGTGTATCACATACGGTAAACACTCAATGACGCTTGCCCACAATCACGATGCGGAAGGCACACACTTGCTTTGGGAAAGGTCAGTAAGTGGCAGGGCCAATGCCTTCGGTGCAGCGGCATCTACAAAGCCAGATAATGCCCGTTTCCCCTCCTACATGGAATATATTTTCCGGCTAAGACAAAACGCAGGGTCGAAAACGCCAAGTACTAAGTGTGTAATACCACTTAATAAGCACCTACAATGTCCCAGGAATTTAACTGTGTTTCCACAAATCCACATTGTCCTGCAAGGCAAACGCCATTAGTCCCTTTTTACAGTGCGGGAACCCAGGTTCCAGATGTCTCCCACCTCTTCCCAATTCCAGGCCAGTCTTAATGCAGATGACAGACCAGGAGGCACATCCAGGTCTGCCGGCTAACAAGCACTAAGGCATGGGGCCGTGACTCACGGGGCTGTTTGTCTAGCGCATAATTCTCTCCCTCCAAACAGCACCTATGGGCATATTACCGCAGAAAGTTCTAGAAGTATGGTAGGCCACAGGACCGGCCTCTGACCACTGAGTTAGGTGTGTTAGAAACTCAGCCCCAGGAAAAGAAAGTGACTTGTCCAAGGTCACGTGATGGGTCAGAAGCAGGGCTGGTACCGGGGTCAGGTCCACTGACTGAAGAACCAACAGTTGCCCAACAGTTCCTAGAGGGATAAGCCAGCGATGGGAACAAACCGGCGTAGCTCTAACCAGATTTCAAAGCAATGCAAAGGTGAGCTAAGCAGACCCCACTCTACCCAGACTGACAGGAAAGTAAAGCCTGCCTACGGGTGCCAGGAGGACTGTCTTTCTTCAGTTTGGTTTGGCCGTGAACCACGGTCTCGAAATTACCAGTGTTTTAAATTACCTTCCTAGATGTTTCATGAATTTCTGTCTCAAGGCCACCCACTCTCACCGGTTGCAGGCCTAGTCTCTTCTCTCCTCCCCACGTACGACTAATCTGCTTGTCATTACCATCTGTCTCCAGGGAGGGAGTTTCATCAGGTGGCCGACCCTTGTAAATAATTAAAGGGTGATCCCATAGCAATAAGTGAGGCCTATTAAGAGAAGGGTGGCCTGTTAAATTAGATATGGGGGGAGGCACTGCTAACAGTCTAACAACTGCTTCCTCAACAGATGGCGAGCAGAGCGGCCTGGGAACGCGGCCCACAGAGCCAGCGAGCCGAGGGGAACCGCGGGGCACAGCAGGGGCCTCCGTTTAGCAGGCCGGCTGTAATGACGCCAGAGCTGCGCCCACGGCCGGCTCCTGCAAGGGCGGGTGGGACCCTGGGCAAATCCTCCACCCACCACGGAGCTGTTTTCTTACGTCTAAGGTGATCTCCCTTTTTTTAATTTGGAGGAAAACACCAACTAGAAAGCAAAAGTATCCAAGTGCTAATCTTTCGGGGGCAGGGAAGGGCTCCATAAAGTAAGAAATGCCAGCTTCCCCTCCATCCTCCAAAAGTCATGTCTTGTTAGCAGTTTGGTCAGTACCCTACACACTGATTTTGTACTAGCAAGCGAAGGAGTGCGCTGTGCATCTGTGTCTGTACGCGGGGGGATACACACACACACACACACACACACACGTGCACGCGCGCTTTAAAAACTAGGAATATACCGGATATATCATTTGCTCTGCATCTGTTTTTTTACACTTAATATATCATGACCATCTTTCTAAGACAGTCCATAGACCTACCTTGTCCCTTTTACAGTCATACGGTATTTCATAATGGATTCAATCTTTTCCTTACACCTCGGCGTCTCTCGCCTCTTCCTTCTGTACATAATGCTGCAATGACCAGCCTCATGCACACGCCTATATTTATATAGGCTATGGTTTCTATAGGTGTCAGGTTCCCAGGAGTTGGGCTGCTGAATCCTAAGAAATACATACTTTCAGTTTTAATAACTCCTATCAAAGTACCATCCAAAAAGGCAGTGCCAATGTGGACAACTCGATTGTGTCTAAGAGTTGTCAACTGCTGGACCACAAGAAGGAGACTCAGGGACTTAGTCAAAAGGCCCCAGGGCCCTCTGCCACCCATATTCTCCCACCCCCACCACACTCCTTCCCCTCTCCACCCAGTGCTGCTTCCATTTCAGTTCTTTTGTATCCTGGCTTTCCACGGAAGATCTCACTAGAGAAGGAAAGGAGGCTTGCTCTGCCTAGAATGTTGGAAAATCACGTCAAAGATATTAATAACTGCTAGCATTTATGCGGCATTTACTATGCGCTTAACACTTTAGAAGGATAACCGCATTTAACGCTTCGACAGCCCCCTTTTACAGATGCGGGAACTCAGACTTAGAAAAGCGGTTTTTGTAAGGTCTCTCCAATGTGCTGATGAGATGTGGAGGCTAGAGAGCCCTAGGAGACCCGATTCTGGATCCACACACTTGCTCAGCACTTCAGTACCTTCCAGTGAGGAGACTGAGCCCACAGACACACGCGGACCCACAAGTAAAATTGCCTCCAGATCTAGACCTGCTGGCCTCTCTGAACCAAGCAGCCTTGTTTGGCAAGCTTCCGGGTCAGCACCTTTCAGACTGGCAAACCAAGCGAATACTATCGCTTTGAGAAGGTACCGCCTCTTCTCCCTGAAGACCCTGCCAGCTCCCAGGCCCTTGTCCCCCAAACCCCATGGCCATCATCCCTGCTGCTGCCCCTTCATGACCTCCTCCTGAGCAGGTCTGCCCTCCGCATTTCACACCCTGCAGGAAGAGGAAGTAACGGGACCAGGGGCAAAAGATCTGCTCAACAGAATAAAGAAGCAGCAAAAGGCCCAGATTCACTGGCCTCTGCCCTGAGTGACTACCGCCCCGCCATTTCTATGCTGGCAGCTGTCCACATTCAGAAATGGGAGAGGAAGGAAAGAATAGCTGTAACTTTTGCAACATGCAGATGAAGGAGCCAGGCAGCCTACCAGGAATTTTACTCCAAAGCGGTAGGTGTGGGGATGAAGAAAGAGAAAAGAAAAACAGAACAAATAGGGAGAGAGAGGAAATGAGGAAGAGGCAGATGAAGCGGGGAAGAGAAAGTGAGGAGGACCATCTCAAAAACACAAGTGGCCTGGGCTTGAACCCCCAAACCGGCCCCTCCTGTCCCATTCCCACCTGCAGAAGACGAAGAAAAGCAGAAGAGCAGACCCAGGCCACTCGCAGGGATGTTGCCTAATCAAAAGAAAGGGAACCTTTCCACTTGAGGTGAAGCCCTCGGCTGCGTTCCCACCAGCGCACTTCTCCCCCACCCACGGCAGGTGCTCAGCTGGGGACCCCACACTCTCCCAGAGCCCCAGCCCCGGGGGGCTTCCGGGAAAGACTGGCATCAGAGAGGTAACACTGGCTCCAAGGAGGTGCAAGGATGGTGGCACCGAATACTCCTGTGTTCGTGGACTGGAGCCACACAGGGCTTCCTGCTGTGCTTCCAGGTTGTTCTAGAAACCATGCACAGGTCAAGGAGACTAATGCAACAGAACCTCTTACAGCATATTGTGATTAATGTCAGTTCCTGAAGGTCAGAGAAATTACTGCAGCATCGTTGGTGATGGCCAAAGGCTGGAAACACCCCAAATGTCCAGCAAGGGGGGATCGGAAGAATAAAATAATGACATATCCATATAGAGGAAACATTATACTACTATTAAAAAGAAAAAGTCAACACTACACATAGCGATGTGAGCCAAACTCCCAGATACAGTAATAATACAGTAATAACTCCCTATAGTAATATACAGTAATAACCTTTTTTTTAAGTACAGAAGAGCATAAATGCATGGTCATTTGAATAAACAGGATAAGGAACACAGTATATGGGATGATTTCCACGGAAGACAGAGAATGTTCTTTCTCAACCTGAGTAGAGGGTACACAGGTGTTCAGTTTTTCTTTACACTGTACAGACATTTTGTACATGCTTTTGGATATGCAATACATCACAATTTAAAGTCTGTAAAGGCGGGGACACGTGTACATTTATGAGTGCATGTGCACAGAAAAATCTCTAAAAACTTCAAAGCGAATGCCTCTGAGAGGGGAAACTGGGGGGCGCTGGGGCGGGGTGAGGAGCAGGTTTACTTTGACTCCACGTATATTCTTTTACAACCTTTCAATACACAGCACGCACCAGAAGTAGCACCGGCTTGAGTGTGGTTGGAAGGGTAACAACATGGGTGTCAGAACTTAGAGTTTCAATTTGAACATTTCACCTAAAATGTCTTTTGATGTGCTTGAGTGTGATATTGTTATGTTGCAGAATTACATGCTTATGATTTTGTAATAAAAGGGGGGGTTATTTGTGCCAGACCCTGTATTTACCGCATGTATGAATTGCCTGTGAAAAGGAAAAAGAAAAAACAGTCACTGGCAATTCTCCAGGGTGTTTCAGCATCATAGATCAGGAAAGTACCCAAGGGGCCAGTTTCCCCATTTTACAGCTGAAGAAGCTGCAGCCCAGAGCATCTAAGTGCCCTGTCCACAGTCACACAGAGTAAGTGGCAGACTCAGAAAAAGAAGTTAACTCTCCAGGAGCTGGCCAGTGTTGTCCTACCCCTCACAGCTCAACCAGGGGCTCCCAGGCTACTCAAACGCAAGGACCTCCTACCTGGCCTGGCCCAGCCCTCCTGCAGCCTCTACCCCACCGCAGTCACAGACAAGGCAGAGAGAATCAGGGGAAGGGCCCCCAAGTCCCAGAGGGAGAGCTGGTGGGCACTGTCAACACTGGAGCCCCCAGCTCTGGAGCTTCGCTACCCCCATGTCCCCTGGGCTATTGCCCCCAGCCTGTGGGTACGAAGACGGGCAGGTGTGCAGGCTCCAGGGTTCCTCTCTCCCACCCCAGTGCTCTAGGCGCTGTCAGCTCCATGGCCACTCCTGTGTCCTCAGCAGGCATCTTCCCGACAAACCACCACCCAGCAAAACTGCTGGAGGAGTTCCACATTCTGATCGCTTTGCAGTCCCAACCACATCTGGGGGGAACGAGTGCTTACCCTGATGTCTTCGTGCCAGCCGCCGAGCACCAGACCTACCGGCTCGACAGCCACGGATCCCAGACACATGCCAGCGGGTGGGCACCAGGAGCCAAACCAGACTCCGGTTGTAAAATACCACCCTTGTCAGTGTGTTTACATTGAAGAAAATCCTTAAGGGCTGTGCAGAAGAATCATAAAACCTCAGCGCCAGGGGAGTTAAGAAAACTGGATGGTTTTCCCTGCAGTAAAAATCCACCATGCCTGCTTCATTTATTGGAGGCCAGAAACAACTCAATCCAATTTTAATACTTCCTTATTTAACAAATGCTGATAAATTGGAGTTCATACAGTGTTTTCAACACATAGTACCCCACTGGGGGCCAGGTACACTGGGAGCACCGAGGGTGATTAGAACAGCTTACACTTGGAGAACGCTTACTATACAGCACAGCATGTCCCAGACGTACTGCTAAGCTCTTTGCACACAGCAGCTCATTTAGTCCTCACAGCAGCCCAGTGGGGAGAGCCTGTTGTTATCCCACTTTGCAGAGGAGACAGTCAACGCATTGAGGTAAGTAACTTGTCCAAAGTAAGAGAGCGAGTGGCAAACTGAGGTCTGTCTGGCTCCAGAGCCCTTTCCCCACCCACTGAGCGGGACACAGCAGGTCCACAGGGGCTCTTCCTCTAGCGGGAGTCTGGGCTTCCTCTAAACCTACTCCGCCTGAAAGGGGCCAGCCAGGGGCCAGCCAGGTCTCTTACTTCGCGCTCCCTCCCCAACGCCAAAGAGGGAGCGTTTCCCTCGGAGCTGCAAATAAATCAAGAGCCTGGGATCCATCCATGACTGCCCTCGGTGCTTCAGCTCTAGACCAAGGGCCCTGGGGCCCTGGTGACCCATAGGTTGACACCATGTCCGGGCAACAGCCTGGACGAGCAGGATTCCGGTGAGAAGAAACCAGGCACAGTCCCCACCCCCTGACAGAGAGCCAACTCTGCAATGGCCCAAGGGAGCCCCGAACCATCTCCCCACGCACCTTGCTCAGAAGGACAAGCCAGCCCCTTGGGCCGGCAGGCAGGGTGGGCCCAAGGCCTAGGGAGGGGGTTCTAATCTAGGCTGTAATCGAGCCTCTTTGGGAAATTACCTAAACCTCCCTGGGGTGTCTCGGCATCTGTAAAAGTGGGGGTAAATCCCTAACCCACAGGGAAGGGAGTACTGTTAAAGGAGCTCGGTCACATCGGCTTCTTCAGAGATCTTGAGAGCGCGAGACAAGTTTACAGATGAGAGGCGCCACTCCCGGCACACCACGGGCGCCGGGAACAGCAGGCAGCTCCCAGGAAGCCCATCTTCTGCCTGGAATGTCCTCCGTGCTCTTCCAAATGGCAAGGTTTGAGGGTCAGATCGAGCACCACCTCCTCTGAGATGTGTCCCTGGCCCCAACCCTTCACTCAGAGGTACCCCGTGCTCCTCGGGTACGTCCCCATCACACTGGACAGGAACTGTGCCTCTACTGGTGCATGTCTTCTGGGGGAAGGGCTCCTTGGGGTGATGTCCTCCTGCACTCCAACGCCTGCTATGCTGTCTGACATATGTTACGTGCTACAATAAATGTTTACTGAATAAGTGAAAAATGTGAGTATCATTATCACCCTCTGGAATTTGTAAACAGGAGAGACCCCCTCCTCAGGTGTGGCTCCTTCCAGTGGTGGGCCCGACCAAGGTCATGAGACTGGCCAAGCCCCCTGCCCTGTCTGCTTCCCCACAAGTGCTTCTCACACCCAAAGACTAACTTCCCTCCAGAAAGCAAAGCCGCCTCATCGGTACCAGGCATGGGGGATGAGGAGGGCACACAATTCCCCACACCCCCCAGGAGGCTCTCACTCTGGGAGTTCCAGTTCAGGGGTACACAGGGAGGTTGTGTGAAGAAAAATAGAACTTTCTTTATCTCTTCCCTTCAAATGTCTATTTTTGTAGACGTATTATTATATGGACACGCTATGATAGCATAGCAGTATGTGGATGTAATTTGCAAATGAAAATACCTATGTTGGAAACACGGGATCAGAATTTCTTTCCTGACAGGTTTGCAAGCACAAGCCTGGACGCCAGAGCAATGGTTGGGGAGCGTCCTGTGCCAGTGCAACGATGGAAGGGGCAGGAGAGAAGTTTCCAGCATTCACAGGGCAGGGGGCCGCAAAGGAACAAAGGGGAAGTCTCAAAAAATGAGATGCTCAGGGTCAGGGCCCAGCACATTCCCTGCTGGAGAAAGATAGGACAGGAAAGAGAAAGGAAACAGATGAGGGGCCATCCAGCGAGACAAGGGGGAATTCCGGGCATTCCAGGGAGAGGAGGCTTAAAGGCATGAGACAGCAAGGCTGCAGGGAAATCACCATTCGGTGTGGCTGTGCACTAAGGGGTGGGGACAGGTAGCTGGAGAGCAGGCTAGGAAAGCAGGTATAGTGCCACGCTGAAAAGGTGGAACTCTGTCCCACAAGCACGAGGAGTGGCCCCCAACCAAATGCTAAGGAACAAGTGTCCATTTATTCGTCCAAAAAAAGGCCATTTGATTTGGTAACAATTTCTTTAATCCTCTTCCAAGGATATATTTATTGATTTTTAGAGAGAGAGAGGAAGGGGGAGAGAGAGAAACATCAATGTGAGAGAGAAACATCACTCGGCTGTCACCTGTACATGCCTCAGCCGAAGTCTGAGCCCTGAACGGGGACTGAACCCACACCTTTCAATGTAGAGGGCTATGTTCCAACCAGCTGAGCCGCCCGGCCAGGGCTTAATTTGGTAGCATTTTAAGAGCTTTGTAGCAGTAAAGCTCAGTGCGCAGACAGCCGCACTCACATTGCTGCCAAAGACTCTGGGCACAGAGTCCACAAGAACCCACCTCAGGTCCAGACCCACCCGCCCTGCCCTCGTAGGGTAGCCTATCCCAGGAATCAGGGCCGGTGCCTGAGGGCGGCCACAATTAAGCAGGCACAGGAGGTGGGCGTGAGAGGAGGCGCAGGTGGAGAGGTAAGCAGATTCACCAGCCCCCGCCAATGTCTGTGGGCTTCCGTTTTCACTGAGGACCCCAAGAACCTGAGCCACTTGCTCTGAACGGGGGGGCCAGGAGATGCCCAGCTGCAATCCTGGCCACCAATCTCCTTCCTCATGTCGGCCAGGAGTGCTAGAGCCCAGGAGGCGCATCCCACTTTCTTCTCTACAGCCTTCTTATTGTGACGTCAGGGGTCTGAGGGAGTGCTCCCCAAGAAGCGGACTCCGAAGCGGAGGCCTGCCTGCAGGAGCGGCCAGCGCCGTCAAGGAAGCAGGTCTGGGCAGGGAGCCAGCGGGCTATGGCTCGGTTGCAGCAGAGGCCTGGGGCTGACCTGCGGGGAACTCCGGAGTTGGGACGGCCCCTCGGTGTTGTCCCAAATGCAGGCAAGGGACTGGTACACCAGTCTCTGTACCACATCTTTGGATGAGGGGTTATCTCGGGAGAGGAGTGCCCTTGAGCTGAAGGCCATCCTTGGGGAGGGACTCAGCTATAAGCTGTCAGCAGTCACTCGGGGCAACTGGGATGGGAGACTGACCTGTGAAGGGGGGCTGGGCAGTACATCACAGCCCTTTTGATGCATCTCAGCCTTTTCAAGAAGAATCTTGTCTAGAATAGACAAAAAAGTCGCAGAGGAAAAGCACTTGCCTGTTATTTCTATGTCACTCATAACTGAGCTGATAGGATCTAACGTTCTCTTTCCTGGTTTTAGATGACTTTTTTTAAGAACACATAATTTCACTTCAAAGAATCCATCAACGAGTTCCTCTGTGAGTTTTCCATTCATCCCTCATCATTCTCAAGCTCCTAGTTCGCACATTTAAAAAAATCTATCTATTGGCCTGTACACTCAGGCACATCACGTGAGCAGATATTCACATAAAGCTGGGGACAAAGCCTGTGTAATCAAGCGGTTAAAACTTTACAGGGAGCATAAATAAAACACGACAAACATTCATCATATTTTAAAGTACATGAAAATCCATCCAAAATATTTTTATATTTATAACATGATTTTCCCCCCATAAATGAGAAACGCATGTCTGCAGAAGAAAAATTGGGAAAGAAAAAAAAAGCAACAAGAAGAAAATAAGTTATTATCCCACTATTTAGGGATGAGCCGCCTATGATTAACAAGCATTTGTAGAGCCTCCTCTTTTTCCTCCATGTATTTCACTCTTAATAATTAATTGGAGTCACACTGTTTAACCTGTTTTTTTCTGTTAATGGTACATTGGAACAGTTTTTCAAGCAGTAATTCCTCACAGCAACTTTTTGCTGTTTTTAAAGGCCAACAGGTCTAAATGTGCTCTGATTTTCTTATGCCATAGCCCAAGGTTGTAGGTTTAGGATATTGAATATTCAGGTTATTTGCAATTCTTCAACAATATAAACAATGCTGCAATTAACATCCTTGAAGCCAAATTCTTTTTAGATCCTAGTTGGTCCTTAACCCAAAATCCCAGTGCCCGCACTCCTTAATGTTATCCAACTTGCACCTTAAGAGCCTAAATAACAGGTTCCTCGTGCCTGCGCCCCGAGCTGCGAGCCCAGGAGGAAGCGCCCAGCCTGCGCTCGGCCTCAGCGACTGGCGTTCTACAGCAGGACCGGCTCCTGCAACCCCGAAATGAGCTGAAGGGCCAAATGCACCACGTGTCTTTCTGCCCGTTAGCCATACCTGCCCAGGGGCACCCGCCTACCCCACTGAACACTGGCTTTCTCCAGGTTTCCTTTGAATCCCATGTGACTTGTGATCTGCTTTACAGCCAAGTAGCATGAACACAGTGAATTCTAGGTCTTTTACATTCAAAATTTTGTTTTACAGATTACAGATTTCCCAAGCTTCCCTCGCCCCTTGTCAGCTTTTGGAAATGGTCTTCACTCCCACATGATAATTCCTTAGCATCATCACCATCAGTTTATGTAGCGTCACTTATGCTTTTTACCAGGCAGTTTGCATACACTGTCACATTTAACCCTAAAAACTATTCTGAGAGAAATTCCTGACTCATTTTGCCGGACAAGAAAACTTGAAGGTCAACCTAAGGAACTCAGTCAGTGCACTAGCGGTTGGCGTGCCAGCTCTCAGGATTCAAACTCAATCAACTCCAAAGTCTGAAGTCATCAGACTCCAACTTCGGGCATAAAATCGAGTTTTGATGGAGGCAGGACACTGAAGCTAAATTGCCACACGGAGGAGTTCGGGTGGGATAGCACAGACGCACTAGGCAAACGTTGTGGCCTTGGGACATCACGCTGTCCCACAGGGAGCCCAGCAGGGAGGGGGTTGCTCCACAGTCCCCGAGCACACCCACAGGAAAGCCAGGGGCTGGTCCGTGACTGCGGGGCCGCAGCACATAACTTGTGTCTTACACACAAAGTGTAGACGCCTTTATTAGCTAAAATAAGGTACGAATGTGCTATGAACTTACATTTCATTCTCTGTTAGTTTGGCCCATGAGAGAGAGAAGCAGAGAGCTGAACGGGATCTCAGAGGAAATCAGCCAGTCCAAGTCCCTCAATCGCACAGATAAGGTAACCGAGGCTCGAGGCCGCTGCGTCACAAAGCCAGTCACACAGAACCAGGTCTCCAGCCTACCAACTCGGTGGTCCAAGAGATAGCTCACAGCAGTCTGGTTAACAGAGTTCATGAGAACTCTGTTAAAGACCCGAAAAGAAATTTTCTAGTTTAAGAAAAAACATTCTTTTAAACAAAAACTGAGTGTCTAATTTAAAGGACTTTGATTAGGGATTCAGTTCAATGTCTCTGGTACATTTGACCCCTCTCCCCTCCCACTGCCACCACCCCCTCCTCACCCCCACCCCACCCCTGCCAAAAAAAAAAAAAGGTCAAGAAATGTAAATAAAGTCAGCAACAACAGCTAAAGAAGTGATAAACCATTTCAGTCCAAGGTTGTTTGGTTTTGTAAACTGACATCAGAGGGTTATTACAACCTTAACCACATTAAGTCTGGGACACACCCAGCATTATCCTGACAGACACAAAAGAAGAAAACACACACACACACACACACACACTCTCTCTCTCTCTCTCTCTCTCTCTCTCTCTGTCTCTCTCTCTACTGAAAGACGGCCCTTGTCCAGATCCACTGGAGTCTTGACTGGTGCTACGATGACTTCAGTTTTCTAAACTTGGAAAATTACTCAGTGGGTCTTACTGGGCTCAGGCAGCCAGACTACACTAGGTGCTGACAGTTTTCTTTGTGACTTACTTTCCTCCTTCATTCATTCGAATGTTACTTAAGAGTCTATTTTAGATGTTGAGGCTGTATCAGTGAATAAAACAGACAAAAAACCCTGCCCTTCTGGAACTTTCATAGTAGCGAAGGGGGCGGCAATCAACGAGTGAGTAAACCACACAGGGCGTGGCCACGGTAGCAAGTGTG
>PVJD01017348.1:0-17839 GCA_004026545.1 Mormoops blainvillei
GTGCGCTTCTAGTGAGCTTGTTAATATGCAGTATAGGTGTGTATTGAATACATTATCCCCTGTGAGAAATTTCCACCACGGTTGGCTGTAATATTTGATTAAAATGAATAGCTCAAGAAAATGAGGCTGAGTTAAAGGTTAGGTTACTCATTAAGATGCTCACTGTTGTGCACGTCTTTAAAGATAATGCAAAGTATGTATTTTTACCTGATGACTAGGTGAATTATTTAAACAGAACAGTTGCAAAAGGCAAGGCCTGGCAGCATTTATACTGAGATTATCTTCTAAATTTGGAATGCAGTTCATTTGAATATTTCACCACACTTTTATCCATATCAATGAGACATTCATATATATATATATATATATATATATATATATATATGTATACCAGTGATCCAAAGGGGAACACACATAATTACAATAGCTGATGTTTATTGAGTACAAACTATGTACCAACTTCTCTACTACACACTTCATGTATATTATTTTTAACCCTTAGAAAAACGTGAGGACTTGAGCAATTGTTTACATTTTACAGAAGGGGAAACTGAGGTTCAGTTTCTCAATATTAAGAGTCAGAATTTGAGTCCAGGTTTATGAAACCTATGGTATTCTTTTCATCACTACCCCGCGATGTCAGTCAGAACTTGATAACCTGTGTCCTCTGATTCCGTACATCAGTTTTTGAATGTTAACTCTAGGTTCAGCCCCAGCGGGGTGATACGGATATACACACAGTTGTGAATAGCAGTTGTTTGTCCCTAAAGAGCAGAGCACAGTTTGTCCTTACTCATCATCCTCTTCCCACGCGTTCACCTCCTTCCTGCCAGCGTCTTTCAGCTCTGCCTCAGAGGAGAAGTGGGGCTGAAATGTCTGCTCTCTCCTCTTTTCTTAGGTCACATGGAAATGTTTGGGAGTGTTTGTACTAGAAAGAGACTACATTTCTAAGACTTGGATGAATTAGTAGTGTGTTTCACTGATGACTAATATTGAATGTCTTTATATATAATCATGTAATTCTATAATGCTACTATTCATGAAACAAACATTTAATGAGGATTCTGTATTAGACATTTTATCAGAAGGTGGGTATACGATGGAATACAATAATAGATATATATGGCCCATAACCTCAGAAGTCTAGAGTTGGGGGGAAGTAATTTAGGAAATATATAATTACTCTTATGTTAGCTTGGACCTTATATATTGTAGGCAGCAAAATGAAATATTACATTTTTCATCTTCCTTGGTTAGGTCATTATAGACTCGACACTGGTTTCAGTATATTAGACATTATGTGTAATGAACCAAAAGTTTTCTTAATTGAAGTAGACATGAACTTAAGAATTTCCCTAAGTAATAGAATACTAATTCATTTTATATGTTTTATGGCTAAAAATGATTATTTCTATGACAATATTTATGCAAAAAATGTTTAATTTTTGTTAAGAGCACAGATAGAGCGTTTTAAGAAAGAGTTCTTCATGCTATTTAAGAATTCAAGAGTTGTTTCTAATAGAAAAATGTTTATATTCTTTTAATAAGTATTATAAATACAATATTTTTAATTTATAAAATAAATCTGAAGATAGCAAAAACAAAATTCATTAGTTGGCATAGTAATCATGCTATTTCATCAGGTATTATAATTGATTGGAAGAACACAGGAACTTCCCAACTCTTTTTGTTTTTAAAATTGCTTTTCGAAGAAAAAAATAGAGGAAAAGTCTTGAAGAAAAAGTCAGCACCATCATTCCATTTAAACTGTCAAACTGAAGATTTCTATTTGTTTTAATTTTTTCCTTAGAGTATAGCAATGTTCAGTTTGAAAAGAAGTGTGCTTGAAATGAAAGCTTTATTGAAACTGTTAAAATTCTAGTTTATTTTATATTAACTTAGAATTACACAGAATACCAATGTGACAGCCCCCAAATGGTGTTTTGTTTTTTACAAATTTTGATATAGAACAGTTACACTTGGAGATCCATTTGGGTTTTTAAAAATCAACCCTGTCTAATTTTTTCTGATATTGTTGCACAAATAGAAGTTAATTTGCCTTTGAGAGTCATCAAAGCAATATACTTAAAGCTTGGATGTATGAGCATGTATGTTCTAGTTAATTCATTGATTTTACTTTGCTTATATCTAATGAGAGCTATAAACTCCCTTTCAAAGTGGGTCACCTTTTTTTGCCCCATATATTGTCGTATTTGTTAAGCCTATAAAAACTGTTCATATTTGGAAATGGCAAGGCAATATTTTCAAACTGCTAATCTACTTTGCAAATCAGTATATATCTACATATGTTTTGCAATATATGCATGTCAACATATTTATGTAAGATGAAAAGATATAAATTTCTAGAAAATAATTTTGGTGATCGGCGATATGGGGCAAAAACCCTGGTAAGAGAGTGACAGGCACGGGGTATGTGAGGACCCCATTCAGGTTGAGTGGTGAAGGGTCCCGTGGGAGATAGAGCTGAGTTCTATGTTGGAGGAAGGAGCCTGCTTTTTAAAGATGTACAGAGACTACATCTGATAAACTCCAGACACTAAGACAAAGCTTTCTGTGCAGCAGACATGAGTTTGCTATGTTCAAGGAGGAGAAGGAGGATGCGAGGTTGTAGGTTATATAGCAAGGGGCGGGGTTGTACAAGAGGAGGTGACACAAAGGTGTGATGGGTTATTTACCAAGGTTTATCAAACAGAAAGCTATTCACACGAACGCAGATTTCACAAGGCGATCTTAATTGCTCGGTATGCAAACTTGCTTACACCCGAAATTACCTGCTTAACTCCATTGAGATCAAAATCCTTACTGAAATGCTAGTAATTGAGTAATTGTTGTAAAAATAATACTGAAAATGTTCTAATGTATTAAGAAGTAAATTATTTGCCAACTTAATACTTACATTATAAGCAGCAGATTACTTGACAAACGCCACAGCTGTGCAGTACAATATGGTTGGACATCACAGACTTAAAATTCATTCATTTTCAAGCTTTGATATGGTCACATATACAGAATTTTAAAACAAAATTATTTCAACATCTTTATGACATTAAATTCCATACTTTATCTGTTTTGAAATGTACAAATCAGCCAGACTGTAGACAGATGTGATTCTCAACATAAAGATATATTAAAATCAAATGGGCCTACTGACCACAATTGATATTCTGTAGAAGAGGGTAGGTTAGTCAAATAACCAATGATATGCACATTGAAGTAGATAAAAACAGTTCACAAGTCAAAAAATTTCTTTCCTATCTGATTGTTGAATTTTCTGTGTGCATTTTAGTTTGAATCTTAATACGATGTGTGAGAAAACAGTTCCATGGGGGAGGATTTGTAAGGAAATAATAACTCACATCATAACCTTAAAATAGTGAAATAATTTATAATGTTTACATATTCGGCCAAACTGCATTTTATGTTAACTTCCAGACAGAAAAACGGAACTCAGATCATGTATTTCAGTGGAGGGAATTTAATATCGGAACCAGTAAGAGAGGGTTAGGGACAGATGAGAACTCAGAGTTGACATTTGCAGGCAGCCCATGTTGAATCTAAGGCTGGGGAGAGGGAAGGACATGGTAGTCCCAAAGATCAGGAACCAGTGACATTCAGAAAAAGATCGGGGAAAAAAAAAAGGGTACTTGAGGGTTTAGGCTGCTAGATCCACCAGGCTGGACCTAAAACCATGGACCTTAAACCACCTGGCCAGATCTGCAGTCCTGAGCCATTAATGCCACTGCCTGGTTTGCCATATAGCAGCGCCTGGAAAGATGGAGCAAACGGGCTTCCCGTTCCCCATGCCCCCCATCTCACATCAGTGCCTCCTGACTGGGCAAATCTAGCTGAAAATACTGCAGGCAAAGAAAACTAGACAATCTCATGTCCAGGTTTCAGCTCCTCGAGATATGAGTAGAGCAAGGTGAAAGCAAGGTGTGGATCTGAGAGCAGAGAAGAAAATGATCGGAGCCTTGTCAATTATAACAATGTAACTGCAGGACTGGAGAAAGGGCCAGCCTGAAAACCTGTACCTCCTTTCATAATAAAAGTCAAATATCCTCATGAATTCTCAGTGTGCCAAGTCAGAAAGGTCTTTTCTAATAATTAAAGGAAATGAGCACACCATCTAATTTGAAATGACAACCTGAGGTCTGAGTTTTCTCACCTAATTTGAAAATCTAAATGTCATTTTAATCATTTCTTATTATTTCTGAGTATGAAAAGAACTTCTGAAGTTATTTGAATTTCCGTCTAACTTCTCTCTCTCTCTCTCACACACACACACACACACATCTTCCTATGTTCATAAATGCCTACATACTATGAAGTACAGTCTCCTTTTAGAGGATGTGCTGCTGTCACATTAGTGCTCATATTTCATAAAAATGGATATTTTCTTAGCATTTACAAGGTAATTTATTTAGTACAGTAGAATGTTAAAGATTGTCTAGTACAGTTTACACACACTGAGCAATGAAGAAGTTTTATGTGATAAAAAAAGAACATTGCAGTAGATAAATGGAGATAATAGATGGGATGTTTATAGCTCGGTCTAAGTGTATGAGTGTTAAAACATGAGAGTGAAATTATAAATTGAGTTAAAAGTAATGCATCTCCTCCTCTGGTACCATCCCTCCTCTAATCTCTTGTAGTTTGTTCCCCTTCCTTCATGATGCTCCCGTATATCACTTATTAGTCTCCCCATCCATCTCCTCAGTCTACTTCCGTGTCTTTGCCTTTGAGCTTTAAGCATGGCGCATATCCAGCTGCCAAAATACTCATTTCTCTTCCTTTAAATTCCTATCAAAATACTTCTTCCAACTGAAACCTAGACTTTCCTGATGTGCCTGATAATTTTTAAAGCTCTGAAGATTAAAAAGTATATAATTGACAGGTGTAGCTGACTTATAACTCCAGTTAGAAGTCTTTAACCATATAGTTTATATTAATATTATATGGAAACTTTTTTTTCTTCAACTCGAGTAGTGCACAGACCTTCTTTTGGAAAAAAAAGAGTAACAGTTTGAAAAATATTGACTCACTAAACTAAATCTTTCTATAGAATCTTAGATAATTTACAATTATGATTTATCATTGCAAAGATAGTTTTATTTTATAACTGTAAATCTGTTTTACAATAATCATTGCTAGTACAGGAAAATTTTTAAAAATTGTAGGAATTCTCAGACCCCAAAGAACATGTTTCTCCCAGTTCCAAATACTGTCTCTTTCTCCCTCCCTCATCAGTACAGTATACTCTGTACCTAAGAACAAGAACAGTTTTCATAAGATCTTCATTTTTTGACACATGTGGCTTTCAACCTGTTGAAAATGTAAGACACAATAAGAAGAAAAATCAAGTTGCTTTTCATTAGAGTTGTTATCTACTATGAACAGGTGTTTGATATGATGGATAATGCAAAGAAATTTAAGAAATCATGTTATTGCATTATTGTGGACAAAATTAATCTGGAAAAGCTACTTGTACGTGTGGAGTGAGCTGTCTCTTAAATGACTAGGATTGGAGAAGCAGAAAGAAGACTGGAAGACTATGCAAGGGCCATTAATAATAGCAAGAAATCAGTATAGGGTGGGACTGACTTGCCTGTGGTGAATCATTTGTTTTCAAATCATGTTCCGCTGACTGCCAGGACTTTAGATATTATGCAAATTTATGGTTAAACTTTCATTGTTACAAACATATTCAACATAATAAAACAGAAATATAATCGCCACATATATTTAACTACATAAATTATTTAGATCCCCTTGAAGATCAACAAACAAATTAACTTGTGCAGCCAGGCTAACTCATTCCTGAGTACTGCAGGGGTGCAGTCTTCTCTTCATCTCTGTGCATGTCATTTACTTCCTGCAAATAAGCTATTGATCAGAAAGTTGTAGCTTCGCAATTTAAAAAATACAGATGAGAATGGGTACTCATGAATCATTGCACACAAGATAGCACAAGCACGACCTTTGGATTAAGACAAAGTTCATGTCTCTAGAGTATGGTCTGCTCACATAATAATATAATAGTCCTGATATAAAACAAGTGAATGTGATAATAAAATGATGTTTGTAACACATTAGAGATAATTTTTGCTTGGAAGACCCAATATGAACCAGTCATTGCACTTGTAGGTATCTACCAAAGATAAGTGCAGAAATATATCTACACAAAACTTGTACATGTGTGTTCATAGCAGAATTTTTCATAATAGCTAAAATTTGGAAACAACTGACATGTTCATTAATTGATGAATGGATATACAGTGTTGTGTACACATACAATGGAATATTATTTTACAGTAAAAAGAAATGAAATGCTGATATGTACCATTACAGGGATATTATATCTCTAAAGCATTATGCTCAGTGAAAGTAGCTAGTCCTAAAAGACCCCATATTATATGGTGCCATTTATAGGAAACGTCAGAATCAGGAAAACAAAGAGATATGAAGTAGATTTGTGATGTCTTTGGCTGGTTGGTAGAGGAAGGAGGAGGAGGTATAAGAAGCAGGGAGAGGACCTGGAAGTGATGGCCAAAGGGCACAGTTTCTGTATGGCTTTATGGTAATACTTCAAATTTTGATTATGTTGATGGCTGCACAACTCTATAAGTATACTAAAAAGTGTCCACTTGCCTGTTTCAGAGAGGTAAATTTTGTAACATATGAGTTATAGCTCCAAGAAGCTGTTAAAATTAAATTTTCGATGATTATTAGCTATTTGGTTGTTAGTAGTTGAAAAAGCCTGATTAAGAAATGTAAAACACTCCGCTGGTATAGCTCAGTGGGTTGTGCGTCAGCCTGTGAGCCAAAGGGTCTCAGGTTCAATTCCCCAGTCGGGCACATGCCTGGGTTGTGGGCCAGGTCCCCAGTAGGAGGCACGTGTGAGGCAACCACAAATTGATGTTTCTCTCCCTCTCTTTCTCTCTCCCTTCCTCTCTGTCTAAAAATAAAATAAATAAATCTTTAAAAAAAGAAATGTAAAACATATTACCAATTAATAATATTGATTAAGCTCAAAGCAAGATGATGGGTTATGGAGGGGTTTAAAACAACTAATAAGATAAGCTTATGTATTCAAATGGCTGTATATCCTTATTATACAGTAAAAATAAGGATATGTATATTTGAATTTGCAAAGTTCTGAAAACTTTATTGCAAAATATCTCTCTAAAAGGTCATTGTAACTTATGGCTAGAAAGACTAAGAAATTTTTTCTTCCTATTTATAAATCATCCATGATGCAGGAAAGAGCTTATGTATCCATAGCCTAAGTCAATCAATTTATGAGAAAGATGTTAAAAAAAATCTGACCCACCCAGTTCAATCAGGAATCATTGAACAAATGCATTGTAGGGACTATTTAAAAGTAGGTGGATGCCGAGGCCTATGAAATTTACCCCTAGAGTAAAAAAAATGCTAAGAAATAAATTCTGATTTAATAATCATCTAAGCAGTTATCACTTATTACTGTATAATAAACAATAGGCTTTCTGTAACAATGTGAACAAAAAGGGCATCCAGAAAAGCCTGGTGCATAACTAGTAAATAAGAAATGAAACATTTAAAGTCAACGTAATTTTAAATTCTTAGATACTGTTATTGTCCCCAAAAGAAATGATAATGTCACATTCTTCTCATACCTCAAAACAGTAATGATCAAATCCAGTTCCTGAACCCAACAGGTCTAGGAAATGGAGCTTAGAAAAAGAAATTTTCTTTTTGGAAATAGTTAATAATCACAAGTACACATTTCAGTTTTATAGAAGTACATATTCAGATTTGTAATTTAAATTTGTTATTTATTTCAGTAAGCACTTATGTGTATTGAATTAAGCTCCATAATTGACGGCTAAAGCCTAGTATGTACCAAATGGTCCTAAACTAGATGTTTGTTGCTGAAAGTGAAAGGAACAGTACTCAGTTCCTATCTAGGAGGAAAAGGTGTGTCAGTGACAGCGACCTAGTCAATAATGGGGGCACTTTAAAGATCTAACTTTATCTAATTCAAAAGCAATTCTAAAGAATAACTCATGCTCATCTCATTTATAAGCTGAGGAAATCTGAGTTTTAGAACATTCAAACAATGTGCATACCTACACCCAGCTAAGAGAAATGGGCCTGTCTGATGACAGCACTTGTCCTTTCGTTTTACTCCTCATGTCAACTTAGCGTCACAGAATGCTCTTCCTTGAGCTCTTTGAGTTGGTGGTAGGAAGCATGAACTTACACAGACATCCTTAGAGAAAGGTGATTTCTTAAATCCAAGGAATTTATCTGGTTATCTATCAGGAGTCAGAGAGCAGTGCTCAGGAGACTGAGATACAGGGTGAGGGTGTTTGGATGAAGGGGAGGATGGACATAAGTGTCCCAGGCTCAGCTCAGCTTGACAACCCAGGATGAAGTGCCCCAGTAAAGACCTTTGATGGGCCAGAAACTCAGCTGAAGATGCTGATAACAGGGAAGGGGGTCACTGGAGGGCTTCTGTGGCATTTGAAGGATTTCTTTGGACACCAAATACTTTTATGTGTCCTTTATATTTAATCACTAGGAAAAATTATGAACATTTTTATTAAAAATGACATTAAGCTCATGTTGGCTGCCTAAATTTGAAAAAAAGTTATATATTATGTTAAAGTTTTTTAAATTGCTACAATATTTATTATATAAAATAATGCAGATTTTCTATATCGTGAAACAGGTAGTTACTGTCTTCCTTTATATTACTTTAAGTGGGTAATATCACAACTTGATTAGAAATATTATATGTCAGTACAATGGAATAGAAGAAGAAAAAAATTATTCCTGTGAAGTAATTATTTCCACTGTTTACAATGGTGAATGCCTATTAGAAGTAGTAATGGCTATTTTAATTGAGAATAAAAACAATAAAAATACAAAGTGATTTATGGAGTTTGACCTACTTATAAAGTATCTAATTTAGTTATCATGCTTTCTGTTGCATCAGAAATGTTATGATATTCTAATATTAATAACTTCTATTATCAACTTTAAAAATATTATAGCCTTCAATATATCTGACACATCTTAATAGGAAGTGAGGAATAAACATCCCTCAAGGAGAAATGAAAAGTCAGTTGAAATTTTTTGCCTCCCGTTAGTTGGACACGCCAAAGGCCAGAGATTTAACCTGAATAAGGATAGTAACATTATTCTTATTTGAAAGATGAGAAAATTAAGTCTTACAACATTTAAATAACTTTGTTAATATTTACCAGCAATGCCTTTTGGGCTTCTTTCATATATATTGTCATTAATTCCCAACAACCTTGTAATAAAGAATGAATGTGATCATGTGGCAAATGAGAAAACTGTGTCTAGGGATTAAGCAAATTTCTCTCAGTTAAAGTTTGAGCTCTCTGCAGTACACCACTGTGTTCCTGTGGCTTCCTTCAAATAGCACTATATTGCTGTTTCATCCCTCCTGAACGTTTCTTAGCGGTTGTCATTTACCTTGAGTGGAAGGGTAGAGACAAGATGACTACTGTCAACCTAAAGTTCACCGTTTCATAACTGTACTCACCTGAGCTCAAAAATAATCCTCTAAGTAGCCTGACAATGAAAACTGCTGTTAGGAAAACCCTGAGCAATTTGAAAGGAGGACGTATCAGCCAGTCATCATATTAGCTACTCTCAATACATCTAGCGAGAATGGGGGACTTTTCTACTTTGTCCACCTCAATTTCCTTAGCGTCAAGAAAAAAGCCCCATACAGAGAAAATTCTCAATAGGTGTGCATTGAATATTGAGTGAATGAGTAAATGTGAGTAGTGGTCAGTTGGATAATATCCCCAAGTCCTCCAGACATAACTGGTCTAATTCTCACCATTGTCTGTGATTTGCTCTCAGGGATTTCATTGAATCAATTGCCCAGTTATCACTGTCATTTCCTTGGGGGTTGTTAAAGGTGAGAAACAGCAAATAGAAGTCAGAACACTTAAGGAAAACACAAGAACATCCACTTTTCCTGTTGAGAAAATATGTCCGTTTGAGGTCCTCACCTTACATGAAATGGAAAGTATGTTGTCCAGGCACTGAAAGGAGAAGCAGAGAGTAAAGTTATTCATGGGCCACTTAGGTAATCTCTCCAGGTAGACCTCAGGGGTACTGGGGCAAACATGGGCAAGGTATAGACACCCACAATGGCTGGGGTAAGAGTCGGCAGGAAGAAGAGGCAAGTACTACCTCTATCCTGATATTACTTAAAAAAATATTTCTCTTTTGTACTTACCCTCTTCCTTATCTTAAATATATATACAACTAAGATACATTGGATGTAAATTGTACCTATTTTAACTCTTATTTTAATCCTTTTGAAACCAGAAGGGTTGCTCAATAAAAGGCATCAGAATTTATTGATATTTTGCAATTGTCTTATTTGGTATACCCCCCTGTGCCATAGCCCCTCATTTGGACATTATATACTGTATATCATGCATTCGTCTTTGCAGATTTACTCTCCACCCTTCTCCCTGATCTTCACTTTGGGTTCCTTGCCCTCTGATATCTGGTTGTATTCACCCAACAGGTAACCCTGTTAGGATAGCAGGAAACGTGAGGAAAATGAGGTCAAGATATTTTGCAGTATTTATTCCCTTGGCTCCCTCCTGGTCACCACTGACTGGCTGTGTACTGTGCTGAAGATTAATGATCCTCTCAACATTCCCCTTTCTATTCAGTGCTCTCCTTCTAAATTAGGGTAGCCACCCCCTCCCCATGTCCCTGTGGACCTGAAGCCTCCACATTTATTAGCACTTGTATGTTGCACTATTCCTTGTCTTACAAGAAATAGCCCTTTGGAAAATGTCCTCCCTTTGCAATACTCCCTGTTTTAAATCATCCTGAAACATCCTATCTGAGTGTGTCCTCTGTTGTCTTCTGCTAACCTGACTGATAAGCACCGCATCCTCTGAGAACCCTGCTCCTCTTCTCTTCCTCTGCTGTTTTTATTTGTCATTTCCATGACAGTAACTTTGAGTTGAATGCATGGTTCTAAACCACAGGGCAAGGTCTGTGTTTGATACTGAGATTTTTGAGTCATCAAGTGAAATTAGAAATTACTATAACAGATAAAATGACCTAGAAAGAGTATGCAGACTGTGGCAGAATGACCAAGGGCAGAATAATTATAGCTAGTGTATATTGAGCGTAGGGACAGGTTCTGTGTTCCTTCCATTTTTCTAAGGACTTTTTTCCTATTTAACTTGATTTAATTCTCAGAATTCTCTGAGGTAAGTGCTATCATTATGCCAATTTTACAAGTTAGAAAATGAAGTGGTTAAACAACTTGTCCATGTCACCGTCCGGTAAATAGGGGACCAAGATAAAAACCAAAGGGGCATGACAGCTTCGTTCTTGATACCAGCACAGTCCCGCCCACGCACCGACAGACCACCTGGAAACATGGACGGCTCTAACATGTTTATTCAGCCTTTTCTCTCTTTATTCTGTGCTTCAGTTGATATCTCCACCCAACCTTTAAAACTAAAACCCTGGCTCCTCCTCTATCTCCACTTTTTGTTACCCGAGTGCTAATTTAGGCCTCTCTTTTTACCCCCAGATGACTGTCTACGAGCACATCAAAATCCACACAAATGACTGGATAAGACTTTTAGACAAGCTACATAAGGCACACATGAGCTCAAGTGTTTGAATTTGTCTCATGCTATATGTGTCGTCTTAAAAAGTGTTGCTTTTTTTGAAATATCAGTATGTGTTTTGAAGATATTGGAAGTAAGGAAGTGCATGAACTAGTTCAGGATATTACTGTTCAGTTATATTTTACTTCCTTTTTATACTAAATATGTAAAATATATCTTAAAACAGTAATTAAGGATACATTAATATTTACTTTAAAGAGAAGGCACTTCTAGTTTAAGTTCACACATTAATTAAAGCACGAGGCCAGAAAATTAATGCATATAAAAAGCTGGCCAGATTCAAAAGTTAATTTATGCAGAGGTAATAGAAAATTCTCTCCTAAAATTTTATGGTTTGTAAAATGTTCAGAGTTCATTAGGATCTGTAAATCAATGCACTTGGAGTAATTTCTTGGAGCATCTAAAAGGTATAAGAGCTATTTGCCCTTCTGGTTTATAAACACAGGATATAGTGCTACTGTATCATCTGTACACAGGAAACACTTAGACTCTAGAAAACAAAGATACTAAAGTTTAGAAAGTCAGCCAAGTTGAGGTAACGCAGAGCCATTTTCTATTCCTCACTCCAGTGGGCCCCACAGAGACCACTGCCTAGAATCATTTTGATATTATTACAAATATTGTTTGAGTTTCATTCTTAAATGTCATATCTCCTAATAAAACACAAAGTATAAAGTACGATAAAAAGTAAATTAAGAATAAAAACTTTTCTAATTTAAAGAACACAAATAAGTATATTAATTAAATTAAAGCATGACGATAATTTACAAAGGTTGAACCCATGTGTTAAGTATCAAACATTTTTATAGTAGAGTTTGATCTTTTAAGATTGAAGTTATTAGATATCTATGTATTCAACAAAATTCATGATTAATATGCATATTAACCTACATATAAATTTATAATTTCCCAAATTCTATGTAACTGTACTGTGTGTGTGTGTGTATGTTTATATAGAGACAGAGAACTCTTTATTGTAATTTGAATAATTGTATTGTACCTACCTATGTTATTAAACTAATAAAGACAGACCTGATATCAATGTGCAAACCAGGATAAATCTAAGGTTCTGTGCCCCATGACTTCTTAGGTCTGAAATAAATGCAGCACAGTTTGCTTTAGGGACCCTGGGCACTCCAGTTTTCCAAATCAGCAAACATCTTGATACTACTCTTATCCTGTTGTGATGGTAACAGATGTTATGCTCTTCCACATCATTTTGATTACCATCTACTTCCTCAATTCAGTCAGAATGAGTATTTTGTCTGCTATCTAGACAATGTTACTAGATTTGAGAATCAATCCTTCATACCATCTGAAAACTAGAAGGCTAGCTAGCTATTTAGAGTAAGAGAAAATGATTCGAAAGTAAACTTTTGCTAGAAAACTGGCTCTGATATGAGAAAAGAAAATGAAGTATTAGTAAAGAGAATAACTATGCATTAAATTATGTCCATGATTGCTTTACTATTAGTGATAATTGCTTTATGATTTATCTAAAATACTAAAATTTAGATGAAATAAAGCCAGATTCCTGGGAATCATTTAAAATTTCTGTCCCTTATATTCCTCACTACAACACTAGATGAAATTAATCACAAAATACCATTCACCCTGTCTCTTACACTGCACTAATTCATACCCGTTTCTTTGCAGTACTAGAGTGGTCTCCTGACTGGCTCCCAACAGTAGACTAGCTGCTTTCCTACACACTCTTCCCAGTACTGCTACTGAGCCTAGTACTCCTTGCTTGAAATACGTCAGTAGCTCCCCTGTGCTGTAATACAAACCTGTTGGTTTTGGATATATAAAGAATCTCTTACTATATATATGTAGGACATAGACCAAAGTATCAACAATGATTATTTCTACACTATGCATGATTTTTTCTTTGTTGTTGTTGTTGTTGTTAATATCTACAACAATTATATGCTACTTTGTATAAGAAAACAACAAAGTTTAAATGAAAAAAGACTTTTAAAAATTCTTTATTATGAAACTAACCATATTAGGGAAGAAATATTTTCCAAGATGATGACAGAAGATCATTTTGCTTGGTCAGTCTTACAGTTTTCAGGCATTATATCAGTTCATTTCCATATGATCCCAAGAGTCTCAGTTAAGGGCACATTTACTGGAGATTTCTTGGCCCTGGAGACTTCTTATTGGGTAGTGTTGCTGATGGGGACACACGTTTCATTTAGTTCTACGCCCCTGAAATTAGGTCAGAAGCTTATTTTATTTGTCATACCTTCTCATTGCATGCTTCCTCCGCCTTTTCTTCTAAACTGAATGTTTTAACTTTATTCTTTTCATTTCCTGTTAGCAGTTTGGAAGTTGAATTCAACATTATTATTTTAATAGTTACTCTTAACAAGTTTAAAGTTAATGAGTATCTCTATCTTCTTCTTCTAAACTATAGACTTTAAAGGAGTTTTCAACAATTCTTTTGCTAATATACTGCTATGACAATGGTAAAAGAATTGTATTGCTATCATATTAAGTGAGCATGTAAATATTTTCACATAATTTTAAGTAGCTTCAAAAGATACACTTTATATACACACAAAATTACTAAAAACCTATTTTTAAATGTATATAATGCAACCTACCTACCATACCGTCAAATATATAAATATATGTTTAATTTCAAAATGTTTAATATTTTATCAACATAAGGCTATAAATATTTCCTTGTTGGTTTATTGTTGCAATTATAATTAAAATAGTTGATTAAAGCTACATAAATATAGTATATACATATATTTTTAAACTATGAAACCAAGTATTTCATTAGAAACAAATTTTAGTGAGATTATATTGTTACCCCTACAGTGTGCTGTATATCCAAGGATGAATATTTGAATAAAATAAAATAAATTTCAATTTTATTACATTATTTGTTTTTATGACTCAAGGACTGCCTAAATCCTAAATGGATGGGAATATAATATTTAATAGTAACGACATTTATAGTGACCTATTTACCATCAAAGTCATTTTTTCGTGTTGCGCAAACTGACGTCTCACTTTGGTCTGTGTTTAATTTTGTTCAGAGGACAGCATTGAATCTGTCTCCATTGTGAAAATCATTAGTCTTTCAACTGGTCAGCCCTACACCCATCTCAGCTTGCTTTTGACTCCTTACTGGCTTTTAACGCACTTGACTATGCATCAGTATCTCTTTCAGTGTGTTTGGGCAGATCAGCTTTTAGTAAAGTAAGACACTAGATAAAAATAACAATCGCAGACATTGTCATATGTTAGTTATACTTACTGTTTTTATATTCAGTACATATTCAGTTTTAGCCAGATGTTTACCAGTTTCTTTGATTTGCTTTGATGGCAAGAGGAAAGTCCCTGTTACTTTTTAACCTTTTTGTTCACTTAAGTATATATTTTTTTTCAGTAATAAGGGAGTTCTATTTTATTTTTTATATATATATATATATTTATATTTATTGTTGTTCAACTACAGTTGTCTCCATTTTCACCCCACCACTCACTCCATGTGTCCTCATGCATGTTCCTTGACAACCCTTCGCCTGTGTTCCCCCATTATCCCTCTCCCCCACCCCTCTGGTCTCTGTCAGTTTGTTCTTTATTTCAGTGTCTCTGCTTATATTTTGTGTGCTTGTTAGTTTTGTTGATTAGGTTCCACATACAGGTGAGATCAAATGGTATATCTGTCTTTCACGGCCTGGCTAATTTCACTTAGCATAATGCTCTCCAGATCCATCCATGCTGTCGTGAAGAGTAGGAGCTTCTTTCTTTCCGCTGCATAGTATTCCATTGTGTAAATGCACCATAGCTTTTTGATCCTCTCATTTACTGATGGGCACTTATGTTGCTTCCGACACTTGGCTGTTGTAAATTGTGCCACTATGATATTCTTATATGTTTCTATAAGGATCTATAGAGACAAATACTCTAAGCCTTTGTCTAAAAATTTATTTATTTTCAAAAATTATTATAGAGTTTCATTTTAATGGATTTAAAATTCTAAGTTTAACATCCTTTTGTATTAATTCTTTGAAATTTACATTCCATTGATTTCAGTAATCACAAGGCTTTTTCTGTGTAATTACAATCATATGTGTTAATCAATTTTTTACCAGGTTAACTTTATGATTTCCTGGTCTTTAAAATTCAGCAGTTTTATCATGATGTTTACTTTGAATGTGCTTCTGTCATTCTTCCTCTGAACATTATTTAATATTTTAATATGAACCCTTGTATTTTTCTCTAAATCTGAAAAATTCCAAGATGTTATTTTTGAAACACTATGTTTCTTTCATTTTCTCCATTTTTCTCCTTATTAGGACCTTTTCTAATATATTCTTCATTAATTTACCTGGTCAGTTATATGTTTTATGTCTCTGTACTACATTCTGGGTGATTTCCCCAAGTGTATTGTCTAGCTTCTAATTCTCTCCTTAATCTGCCATATATCTGGTCCACTGGGTTTTTAATATAATATGTATATTTTAAAATTGTTTCTGTTTGATTTCTCCTGTTATATTTCATAGTGTTTTATATATTTCAGACTTTATATTTCATAGCTTTTAAATTTTTAATATGCTTGTGTTAATTTTTTAGTCTATGATGTAGACAAAAAACGACATTAGTCATTCAGATAATTTTAAAAGTAATACATTATTTGAAATATTTTGCATACTTTCTTCTATCTGTCACATCAACTCAATCTTTTTCATTTTGCTTCATCTTCTGTCATTTGTAACTTCTTTATCATCAGTCTATTTTCAGTAAAGATATGCCATGGCCCACCCCTGAACCCAACTTTGGAATGCTGAAGTTGGAGTTTATTCTTTCTGAACTCTAGGACCTTTATGCTTCTGGACTAGTTTTGATGTTTATTTTTCAATTTGAAATTCTCATTCTATGGAAACTCAGGTCTTTCACTCATCTGTTAAGACTAGTGGTTTCTGTTCCTGTGTGTGTGTGTGTGTGTGTGTGTGTGTGTGTGTGTGTGTGTGTGTGTTTATTTTTACATTAAAACTACCAGATAGGTAGGGAGAGTTACCACCATTTTCCAGACCAGTGGGAAATATTTCCTGCTAATCTTTTCTTGTCATTCTTACAGGGAAGTACTTCAGTACTTTGAGATCGTGGCTTATTGGCTCTCAGCCACCTTTCTTGAGTGGGCACTTGCTACTCACCTTCTTAACACCTGAGTCTGCATCTCAAATACTATAGGGCTGCAACTGTGATACATTATCCTCGAAATTCTGGCTTTGATTTTTTTAATCTTTGGAACTTAGTGATATTATTTACTTCATTTCTTCAAATTAGGCAATATGTTTTTTAAATGTTATCTCTATGATTTATTCTTTTCATATTCAGGTCCACACTTCCACTTATTAAACAATGCATTTTACTTCATATTCATTATCTTTTCTTTTGGAAAATGAACCAAATTGTTCCTTTATCTAAATTTACTATTCTTATTAGAGAAAATACTTCACACTCACCTTCTGTCTCTTTCTTAACTATGTTCTGTGGAATATGGCCAGTTCAAAGTTCTGTGGATCTACACCCATTGGGCATCCTCTGTCTTTCCATTGTTTTCATTTCAGTTCTCTCTTCTGTCCTCACATTGTCCCCTCTCGTGATTGTGACTACTTTAATAAATATATTTTTAAATGATCCTTCTGTTAAATATCTAAACATGAAAATGCTAGATGAAATCTATGACCTGGAATAATCTAGGTAGGGTAACCAAATAAGTATGACAATAAATAATTGTTAAAAATAAAATTATAAATTTAAAATAACTATTAATTTATCAATTAATATATTTGTATTCTTGATCATATAGAAAATTTTTATTTAGAAACTGTTCTTCAAAATAAAGTACCATTTAAATAAATTATATTAACAAATATTCATACAAGAACAAAATGAAAATGCTATGTCTTTATTGTGTGAATAATAAGCACTTATAAAAGTAGGATATTATTGTGTATATTTTTATTTTTTATAAAATTGCCTTTAGTCAATTTCATATTTCAACTTATCATTAATGACATTGAAATTGTTAAAAATTTAAGTTGGTTTTTAGTACAGTAATAATTTTTAAGGTTCTGAACCAGTAAATTTATAAT
>PVJD01017349.1:0-17846 GCA_004026545.1 Mormoops blainvillei
CATATGTTTGTTGGCCATTTATATATCCTGTCTAAATTGCCTTATTATATCTTTTTCCCCTTTTAAATTGGACTATTATACAAATACTGATTTGTAGAAGCTGTTTGTGCATAAGGAATTCTCACCCTTTGCTTCTTATACATGTGGCAAATATCTTCTCCCAGACTGTCATTTGTGGCTTTTCTCTTTTTTTCTTCAGCCATGTTTCTCCACCATAAAATCATTATTTTTTCCTTTGTAATTGAGTTTGTAATTTTTCCTTTTGTAATTGATTACTTTACCAAGTAAGATTTTGTGGAAAGGTGTTCCAGGAGTACACCAATATCTTATTCCTCATCAAATTTCCACCCACAAAATTTAGCACCCACCACCAAGTTTCTCCTTAGTCAGCCCCCACTATGAAAGTGGTCCTTTTCTTTTCTTTTTAAAAAATTTTTATTGAATATTTTTGGGTGACATTGGTTAATAAAATTATATAGATTTTAAGTGTACAGTTCTAGAATACATCATCTGTATATTGTATTGCGTGTTCTTTACCCAAAGTCAAGTCTCCTCCCAACACCATTTATCCTCCCTTTACCCTCTTCTACCACCA
Organism: Mormoops blainvillei; assembly: GCA_004026545.1. Taxonomy (NCBI): domain Eukaryota; kingdom Metazoa; phylum Chordata; class Mammalia; order Chiroptera; family Mormoopidae; genus Mormoops; species Mormoops blainvillei. Next base: position 596 of record PVJD01017349.1, read on the forward strand.
CCCCCCCACCCCCTTTTCCCTCTGGTAATCACCAAACTGTTGTCTGTCTGCGAGGCTTTTGGGGGTCTTCTTTGTTTTGTTTTTGCTTAATCCCTTCACCTTTTTTCACCCAGCCCCCAAAGTCCCCCTACCCTCTGACAGCTGTCGGTTTGTTCTCTGTATCTATGAATGTTTCTATTTTGTTAGTTTATTTTGTTCATTAGGTTCCACATATGAGTGAAATCATATGGTACTTGTCTTTCTCTGACTGGCTTGCTTCACTGGGCATAATGCTCTCCATGTTCATCATGCTGTCGTAAAAGATGTGGTTTCCTTCTTTTTAGTGGCTAAGTAGTATTCCATTGTGTAAATCAGTGATTTTCAACTGGTGTGTTGCAAGAATTTTTAAACATACGATACCTTGCTGTTTAGTCAGGGGCACTGACCTCTTTTCCCTTAGATTGTCAAGTTTAAAAAAAAAAACAACAGCCAACATAACACTAGCTATCTGGTGTGAAGGAATAAAAGTTATATTTATTTCTTTATTTTTTCGAATCAGCAAAAATATAATACATTCTTTGGTATGTTGTGGAATTTTAGTAGTTTATGTGTGCCATGAGATGAGAAAGGTTGAAAATCACTGGTTTATGGTAATTTTCTATTTCCATCATTCTTTCCATATTCATGGGCAATCTACAGCAAGGAAGAGTTTTTCTTCTCCATCTTTCATTTATGTATGTATGCATGTGTATACATGTGTGCGTATATAAGTATGGATGGATACATGTATGGAGGTATGCACGTGTGTATGCATGTATATATTTATACCAGTTTGAACTCATGAGTTTCTACTCTCTTTAGTCAATTATGTTACATACTTTAGCATTTTGATGTTTAAATTGCCTCAGATTTAGCTAGTGGGGGACCCTTTAGGGTGGCTCTATGTTCTTTAGACGTGTTCCCATTATACTTTGAGCATTGTCTTACTTTCTAGCACAATGAGATGTTTCAGGCTCATCTTACACTCACCTTGATCCAGACCTAGGATCAGCCTAAAAGCCTCGGGTCCTTTTAGTGGGAGACGGTAGTAAGATCCGAGCTCTTGGTGCCCTGCTCGCTACTGGAGGGTCATTGCTTCTGGTCTCTCTCGGTGGACAGAGAAAGTACATATATATGTACGAGTGTATATTGTACATAATATGTGTGTGTATATATATATATTTGCTTCTGTGACTATTTCTATCAGTATATATACACTTTTCCTATTTACTTCATCCTTTGCTTTTATTATTCTAGTTGTTACCCAGTGTTATAGCTTTAAAATTGTGCCAATCTTACTTTGACAAGCCTATGTCCGTGTATATATTTTAAAGCCATGCATTTCTGCCCATATCTCTTAATCCCAATCTAACACCTCAAGATTCCAGACTTCCCTTTTTCCATACCTCAAAATAAATACATTCTCCAACAGTTATAAACCTGAGCCTTTTTCCTCAATATATTTACTTATTTGCTCAATGAATTTATTTGTTCAGTGTAAACAACAAATCTCCCAGCCAATCCAGCTGTCTTTTTTTCTTGCCACAACCATGCCCGACCCCGGCACCTCCTGTATGTTGATACTGAAGCCTGGCATTTTAAGTTTATTTGTGATGTTTTTTATCATACTAAAGTTTCAAATGGTCTGCTCTAGCTTTTTTTCTGAAGTAAAAAAAATCCTTGAGGTTATCACCTTCTTTCTCTCACCTTCAGTGTTCTCTGCTGTGAAATGAGTAGGTTAATTTATTTGACTTTCGAAGAATCTTCTGGTTTAAAAATTATTTATTCCAGTAATATTTTCCTAGTATTTATTTTTACATTCAAAATTTAATAATAGCTAGAATCTACTTTTTAGAAATATCGCAAGAATATAATCACAAAAATTTAAATATACATATATTCATCACAATATTATTAGGGATAGTAAAAATTTTTAAATAGCCCAAATTCCAATAATAGAGAATTTGTTAAGCAAATTATGACAAATCAATAGAACTGAATGCTATGAAAACAGTAAAAAAAATTTTTAAAGTATCTAACAGGAAATTGTTTATAGAATAATGGAGCCCTGGCCAAGTGGCTCAGTGTTGGCGCGTCATCCCACACAACAAAAAGTTGTGGGTGTGATTCCCGGGTGGGGCGCGCATGGAAGGCAAGTGGTTTCTCTCTCACATCAGCGTTTCTCTCCCCCACCCCTTTCCCTGTCTGTCTGCCACTCCCTCCTCTCTCTCTAAAATCAATAAACATATCCTCAGGTGAGAATTAAAGAAAAAAAGAATAGTGGAAGGGTAAAACACAGATTACAAAACAATTATAAAATATGATAATTTTATAAAGAGAAAAAAATATATGCAAAGCAAAAAGGAACTAAAGAAATAAAAGATGTCACAAGTCATTATTTGTGGATTGGAGGATTGAGAGTGTGGTAGGCAGAGTAACACCCCTCCCGGTCACAAGATGCCCATGTCCGAATCCCTGAAACCTATGAATGTTGCCATAAATGCTAATGTGTATGATTAATTTAAGTCTTTTGAGATGAAATGATTATCCTGGGTTATCCAGGTGGCCAATGTAGTCACAATGGTCCTTGCGGTTTTAAAAGTGGGGGCAGTGACCATGAGCCAATGAAAGCAGACAGCTTCTAGAAACTAGAAAAGGCAAGGAAACAGATTCTACTCTAGAGTGTTCAGGAGGAATGAAGCCCTGCTGACACCTTGATTTTAGTTCTGACATTTGACCTTTTAAGCCACTAAGTTTACGGTAATCATTACCGTGACAGTTTTTTGCGCTTTCTGCATTCGCATTTTCAAAAGTAAGCATGCATTATATTTGTAATCAGGAAAAAAACTGGATAATGAAAATAATAAATTTGTATACAATGTTATAGCTCACAAAGCACTTTGACATCCATGATCTTTCATGCAAACACATCTTGTAGTAGGCATGAGAGGCAGAAAACTGAGGTGACTGCATCCATCTCAAATTCTTTTTTAAAATTATTTTTATTCTCCTTTTTATTTTTTAAAAGATTTTATTTATTTTATTTTTAGACAGAAGGGAAGGGAGGGAGAAAGAGAGGAACAGAAACATCGACGTGTGGTTGCCTCTCACTCGCCCCCTACTGGAGACCTGGCCTGCGACCCAGGCATGTGCCCTGACTGGGGAATCACCATCTCAAATTCTTGCTCTCTGCCCTCAGATGGGCTCCATAACTGACCGTGCTGGCATGGTAAGAGGGATCCAAAAAAAGGTAGATAAAACAATGGTAGTGCACTAAGGATGGGTCCACAATTATGAATTGGCTCCAAACAAGAGGGTGGAAAATTCTGTCCAGACTTGAGGAGATGAGAGTGAGATTCTAGGGTGGCAGAATGGAGGAACAGTTTGGAAATGTAGGGTTTAAATATTGGGATCATCAAGACTTCCAGCCAAGATGGAGGTGTAGGTAGATACACTGTCTCCTCACACAACCAAAAGAAGGACAACAACAAATTTAAAAACAAAAAACAAAAGAACTGCTGGAAAATCAAACTGTATGGAAGTCCGGCAACCAAGGAGTTAAAGAAGAAACATTCATTCAGACCAGTAGGTGGGGCGGGGGCGGAGACAGGAAGCTGGGTGGAGGGGATGCAGCCAGGCAGTGGTTGGAGGACCGGGTGAGATGGCAGCTTGCAGTTCCACATTATCCTGCAGATAAACAGGGAGGAACAACAGGGGAGCAAGACAGACCACGCAACCCAGGATTCCAGCACCGGAAAAGAAAGCCTCAAAACCCCTGGCTGTAAAAATCTGTGGGGGTTGCGGCAACAGGAGAAGCTCCCAGCCTCACAGGAAGAGTTCATTGGAAGAGCCCTCAGGGTCCTAGAAAGTACACGAACCCATCCACCCAGGAACCAGCACCAAAAGGGCCCAATTTGCTTGCGAGTAGTGGGGGAAGTGACTGAAAGCTGCTGGCCAACTAAGTGGCATTGTTCCCTCTTGGACCCAACCCCCACAGACAGCACCACAAAGCAACACATGGGTTGCCCCACCCTGGTGAATACCTAAGGGTCCACCCCTTACAACATAACAGGCATGCCAGGAACAAAAAAAAAAATATGGCCCAAATGAAAGAACAGATCAAAGCTCCAAAAATAGAATTTAGCAATAAAAAGATAGCTGACCTATCAGATGCAGAGTTCAAAACACTGGTCATCAGGATGCTCACAGAAATGGTTGAGTATAGTCACAAAATGGAGGAAAAAGTGAAGGCTATGCAAAGTGACATAAAGAAAAATACACAAGGAACCAACAGCGAAGGGAAGGAAACCGGGACTCAAATCAACGATTTGGAGCAGAAGGAAGAAATAAACATTCAACCAGAACAGAATGAAGAAACAAGAATTCAAAAAAATGAGGAGAGGCCAAGGAACAACTTTAAAGGTTCCAACATAGGAATCATAGGGGTGCCAGAAGGAGAAAAGGAAGAACAAGACATTGAAAACTTACTTGAAAAAATAATAAAAGAGAACTTCTCCAATCTGGAAAAGGAAATAGACTTCTAGGAAGTCCAAGAAGCTCAGGGAATCCCAAAGAAGTTGGAACCACGGAAGCACACACCAAGGCACATCATAATTACATTACCCAAGATGAAAGATAAGGAGAGAATCTTAAAAGCAGCAAGAGAAAAGGAGACAGTTACCTACCAAGGAGTTACCATAAGACTATCAGTTGATTTCTCAAAAGAAACCTACAGGCAAGAAGGGGCTGGAAAGAAGTATTCAAAGTCATGAAAGGCAAGGACCTACATCCAAGAATACTCTATCCAACAAAGCTATCAGTTAGAATGGAAGGGCAGATAAAGTGCTTCCCAGATAAGGTCAAGTTAAAGGAGTTCATCATCACCAAGCCCTTATTACATGAAATGTTAAAGGGACTTATCTAAGAAAAAGAAGATCAAAACTAAGAACAGTAAAATGACAACAAACTCACAACTATCAATGACTGAACCTAAAAAAACAAAAGCAAACTAAGCAAATAACTAGAACAGGCACAGAATCACAAAAATGGAGATCACATGGAGGGTTATCAGTGGGGAGGGGGAGGGGAGAAGGGGGGAAAAGGTACAGGGAATAAGAAGCATAAATGGTAGGTACAGAATAGACAGGGGGAGGTTAAGAATAGTACAGGAAAGGGAGAAGCCAAAGAACTTATATGTATGACCCATGGACATGAACTAAGGGAGGGATGATGATGCTGGGAAGCAGGGTACAGGGTGGAGGGGAATAAAGGGGAGAAAAAAATGGGACAACTGTAGTAGCATAATCAATAAAATACACTTAAAAAATAATATTGGGATCATCAGGCAGATCCCAGGGGCACTTGGAAATAAAAGGAAAAGGGCCAGTCCTGGGAAGTGGAGCTGATAGGAGCAGAGTACGACACCACTGCTGGCAGTGCACTAGTGTCCAAGATTCCAGTACCCTAGGGATGAGGTGATTCCAAGCAGATACATGGAACTACAGGGTAGCCGTGTTGGAGAGGCGACATCCCATGTGAGGTGATGGGAGGGCTTCTGCCCCATGTTACTGTGAAGGGATCCAGTCCTTAAACCAAGAGTAGCACACCTATTTCCAAATGTGTCCTGGATGGCAGTATCTAGTGCGTTCCAGAAGGGCCATGAAGCACCTACCAAAGGCCTTGAGGATAGACTGCCCTGTTCATCGAACAAATACTTTCCAAGGACCTACTCTATACCATGCTAGATACTGAGGGAGCAGACATTAAAGTGAAATGTTCCATTGTGAGGAAGCTCATTTCACATCTGTCATCCAATTTCATTTGGTAGACATGCACCCAATTGTTCTGTCATCTTGCTGGTTCTTAGGCATGAATGTTGCCTCCATGAGATTTCTAAATCCTCTAGAAAGCACCAGACCTTCAGTATTTTGTAACCTCTTCATGATGTCTAACACAGTGATAGTCACATGATAGCCAGTTGATTGATGAACTTTTGCAGATTCTAGAAGATCCAGATCTGTTGAGCTTACTTATTTACTTGTGGGAAATTCTAAAAGAAAAAACAACTGTTTATTGAGCACCTGCTATGTACAAACCATTATGGTAGGTGCTAGAGAGACTGCAAGGATGCAAGAGTGGAGGCCTGGCCTTAGGGAGTTTGCAATCTATCTGGGGAGACAAACCTAAAATGTGAATTACAAGAAAAAGCTTAAAAGACAACTACATAGAACAATAAAAAGAGACATCAAAAAGCTAATGTTAGTTTAACTGCCTTCTGTTTGGAACAATCAAGAAAGGTCTTTACAGAATAGGTGGGATTTGAGCTGAAAGATCATTAGGATTGAAGGAGGGTGAGAAAGAGGGATAAAGATGCTGTGAAGGGTGGAGACAGAAAAGAACAAATCACATGTGGATAAAATGATGATCTAAGTCTTGCAAATATCATATCTGATTGATCTCATGTAAATGTACATTTATATATCATTCCCAAGCTCCTTTTCTTTATATAAAATCACTAAACAAACATATTGGTAAAGATGATTTCTGTTGAAATTCTCACATTAAAAACTTCTTTGTTTTTAGATAATTGTGAACTTTTAAAATAACTATCTCTGCTGTGAGCATTGACGCTATTGCCTTTTAAAGAATAAAGGAAAGGAAATCCAATCTTTAAGAAAAGAATTTAGATGAAAAACAGGGGTAGGCAACCAGTAATGATGGCCCTTCCTGGATACAAAAGAAAATGAGACTTGTTACAAAGTATAAATTGTGAGGGTAGACAAAAATGGAGACACCCCCCCATGTATATCACATAATATCCCATATATTCTGAAAACTGTTTCTAAGAGCTACTAATACAAATATATCAGCCTAGAATAAGGGTGGGGGGGAGGACATAATGAAAATATTTTCACCATGATAGGTGATAGGTTCTGGCCCCAGCCTTCCCACTTGCCAGTTGTGATACTTCAGACAACCCACTGGATCTCCCTGAGCCTGGTTTTTTCATTGACAAATGATGACTTCCTGCCCTCCTTCCCACAGGATGTTCTGAGACACTGAGCAGATATAAGGTGCTGTTCTTATTAAATCAAATGGCATAATCACATGGAAAGCTGTCACCGAGCCCTCAGCAGGTTCTCAAACTGTGAATGGAATCTGAATTGAATTAGCATTAGTTTTAAAAGTCAGTGAGCATTTTTATCATCATAAAGTGATATATAAGCATCAAAAATGAATATGTTTATTTCAGAGAGTGGAAATACCAAGGTCCACAGAAGTATCATAATTCCTTCTCATTCATTGCTATATACTCAGCACCTACCGCCATGTCTAGCATATAACAGGCCCACAATAAATATGTATTAAATGAATAAATGAATACTTCTCTCCGGGTCCTTCCTCTAGTACTTGCATTTGCAAGATCTCCCTATCTTTGTTTTCAAGATATACAAGGTATTCACCAAGGGAGCTCAATGAGATTTACTTTTTCTCTTTAGGGAAGGTATTTTATTTATATGTAAGAAAGTTAACAGTGTATATCTAAATTAAAATTTAATAAGCCTTCGGTATAAACAGAAGTGACTATTATTCAGTGTTTTTTAATGATATAATAGGCACATTGTTAATCACAAGTTAATACCTAGTATAGTGAAAATAGATCCCAAAGGGTTTTGAAGCATTAAAGTAAAAGACCTGCCCTTTAAAAGGTCTGCATCTTTGTGTCAGTGAAACAGACTTGTAATATACAAGAAATAATGATGATGGTGTTGGTGATAATGACTTCTACAACAAACACCAAGGCAATGATGACAATAAATTTTACAGTGACAATTAAATTTTGTTTCTTAACACTGATAGTGCAGGTGATCTAGCAGACAACTTTGCTTATATAAAATATTACCATATGTGACTGTCCTTAAATGTTTGATTAACCCCCTTATGTTATAAACCTTGACTTTCAGAAAGTTGAACACAAACCTAAACATCAATTCTTGGGTAGAACTGTGGTTGTCCTACGTATATGTAGACCCAGTTGCTCTGTTTACACCCAGTAACCTCACCCAGGACTTCAGATGCCCACTCTCATCAGGGAGATCCTTGCATTCTTTTGAATGAAACGCTGACACTTCTCTCTGGACTTAGGGACCTCAGGATAAGCAAATCTGGGCTCTCACACTGTGTCCTGTGCTCTTCAGGAGGTGCCACAGTTCTACAGGTCTCAGGAGACAGCAGCTAGGGGAAAGAAAAAGCCTCCCTGCTGATGCTAAGAAAGACGAGAAGATTCTCCACATCTGTGTATTTACAGCTTGTCCCCTAGTATCACAAAAACAAAGCTGAGTGGCCTTTCCTACTTCCAACTGTCACCTGTTTTTGTATAATGAATTTTGCCTTGCAGCAACTCAAGTGTCCATCAATAGGCAAGGGAATAAAGAAGACATGGTACATATATACAATAAAATATTGCTTGGCCAGGAAAAAGAATGAAATCTTACCATTTGTACCAGCACGGATGGGCCTAGATGCTATTATATTAAGGAAAATAAGTCGGACAGAGAAAGATAAGTGCCATATGATTTCATTTACATGTGGAATCTAAAGAACAAACAAAACAAATAAACTCATAGATAACAGAGAACAAATAAGTTTGCCAGATAGGAGAGGGTTTGGGGACTGAGTGAAAAAGGTGAAGGAATTAATAAGTACAAATGGTTAGTTACAAAATAGTCACAGGGATGTAAAGTACAGCAGAGGGAATATAGCCAATAATATTGTAATAACTATGCGTGGTGCCAGGCGGGTACTAGAATTATTGGGGGGAACACCTCATAATGAAATAATTGCCTAAACACTATGCTGTACACCTGAAACTAATGGAAAAGAATATTGAATGTCACCTGTAATTGAAAAATAAAACTTAAAGAAAGATTAATTATATTTTCAAAGGTAAAATTTAAAGCCTGAAAAAAATTTTGCCTTGCAAAGTTGTCCTTAAAATTCATTTTAACTCTGTTATAATGTTGGGATGACAAAGTACAGGGTGATTTGCTCCCAGGGGTGTCCAACCCACGGCCCACGGGCCTCATGCAGCCCAGGATGGCTGTGAATGCGGCCCAACACAAAATCGTAAATTTACTTAAAACCTTTTTTCTGCTCATCAGTTTTCATCAGTGTTTGTGCATTTAATGTGTGGCCCAAGACAAACAAACCTTCTTCCAGTGTGGCCCCGAGACGCCAAAAGGTTGGACGCCCTGCTAGGCCTTACCTATTTCTTAAAATGGCCCTGAACTGCCCCCCACCCATCATGTGGCACTATTGTTTTTTCCATTGGTCATATCCAAAGTACTCTCTAGGACAAGCAAGCGAACATGCTTGGGACTCCCATGTTCAATAAATGAAGTCTCTTCCTGCCTCCCACAAGCCACCTTCATTTCTACAACTTGCCTTGCCTTTCTTTTTTTTTCTTTGCCTTTCTAATCCACTTCCCTTCTTTCAAAACATGTTTCACAATCCAACTCCTCATGGAAACTCCCCTTAATTAATCCCACTCCAACTACCACTTCATTCCACAGCTTCTCAGAGCTTAGATATGGTATTGATGGCCAGAGTAATTATTAATGATAACATTAACAATTTATTGAATTTTTGTCAAGTGCCGGGCACTCTGGTATGTATTTTACATGTAATATTCTTAATCCACATACCCTGAGAAGTGGGTATTATTATCCCTAATTTACAAATGAGGACTGAGGCCCGAGTGACATGTTCAAGGTCACACAGTTACTAAATGGCAAATCCAGGATTCAAACCATGACAGGGTTCAAACCAAGCTAGCTGCCGAGCCCTGCTCTTTCTCTCGCAGCAGATACTCCCTGTGGTGCGGCATTGAATTGATGGTGACATGCTTTGTAAGTCACTCCCTCCTCCTCAAGTACCATCACCAAAGAAAATGTATGTTTCTCTTGTATATCCTCAATATGCTTGTTGAATTGAGTTGAACAGCTTAAAGCCAGAAAACACATCTCCTATTTTTTTTTTAATATATTCCATCCTTGTGCTCAGCACATAAGGTAATCATTAAATGTTAATGACTAAGCAAAATGGAATAAAATCAGCATTGTGGTAGCCATTTTTAAGCCTTAAGAGCTGAAGTGAGCAAGCCCATATGCGGCACCGCAGCTGGGAGCGCCATATTGCCATTGAGCCAGAAGGTGGATTCATGGGATGGGAACATTGAAAACAGACACCACAAGAATGGTTAAGTCAGTTTTCCAAACCACTTTCTACAAGTAGCTACTGCTTTTTTTCTCCATAATAATTTCACAGTAATTAGCCTGCTAGGTGAAAAATCCCAGGCAAAACAAGAAACAAAAAACAAACAACAACAACCTGAGAGTCAAAAGAATTCAGAATAACCACTAAGTATTGGGCCACAGTTGGAGGTGATGTGAACAATGGGTAGTCATTCCCATCCAACTGGGCAACAATGTCAGAGAACTGCCATCGAGATTTCTAGTATGGACTTTAGCTTTCAGAATAAACACCTTTGTTCTTATCATTAGATTAATGAAATCTGATCTCACATTCCAACACACGTGGATATCAAAATGTGTATTCGGTGAGGAATAACGTCTTATGCTATCAATCTGTTTCCTTTTGCTTTCTTTGCTCATAGCACAGAATTTTCTACTTTTTGCCAAAACCTCACTATGTAGCTTTTTAACTTAATTAAATATATAGGCAATTACTGACACCATCTGTCTTCATAGAAAAAGCACAAGAAATGACACAAAAGACTGGAATTCTGAAGGGAATATTTAGCAAGCGAAACCTTCTAGCTCTACTATAGCAACATTTATATTTAGGAGCCCTTCTGTTATTTTAAATCTTTTATGTTTTTCAGAAATAATGAATTTCAGCTATACTTAAAGTGTAGTGACTTTGGTATGATTTTTTAAAAAGAAAATATCAAGTAATCCATTGCTTTTTCAGTAAAACAAAAACTTAAACATGCCATTGAACATCTGTTACTAGTACAGTCTAACATAGCACTTAAAATCCTTTAAAATCCCTGAAAACCTTTATAAAGTTACATGAATCTTTTGCATGAATAGAACTGTATAAAATTCCTTTGAACATGTATTTTGCTTTCTTAAACATAAGCTCCATTGTGTTGACTGTTGTTCCAAGCCCTTATAAATAAGTAGATGAGATGGCCTCCCTTCCTGAGGGAGTCACTCTTCCCTTATCATACCAAATTTCTAGTCTACTTTAGAGTGCCTACTTATTTATGTCTTTTTAAATTTTTTTTCCCAATTTTCCTTTTTTTAAAAAAAAGATTTTATTTATTTACTTATTTTTAGACAGAGGGGAAGGGAGGGAGAAAGAGAAACATCGATGTGTGGTGGCCTCTCACGCGCCCCCTACTGGGGACCTGGCCTGCAACCCAGGTATGTGCCCTGACTGCGGAATCATACTGGTAACCCTTTGGTTTGAAAGCCGATGCTCAATCCACTCAGCTACAGCGGCTGGGCACCCAATTTTCCTTTTGAGACATTTCCACAAATGTCTCAATATGTAAATGATATCAAACCTACCCATTGAAACTTATCAAGCAAAGCCAGGAACCAATATAAAAATACAAATCCAAATAAAATGACAAAATTCACCTCGCATAAAGAGAACATAGGGAGGAAATACAAAGGAAGTGTGGAGGGAAGAGTCACAATGGCTCCAGGAAGAACATGGAGTTTCCTAATGTTGGCTGTCACCACCGAGGAGGACAGCTGGGTTCTCCTGAAGGTCTTCTCTGAACTGGAAAAACAGGTTTTGAATTTTTGAAGCCCACATGGCAGCAGCTAAGTGCCCTACCCTCCTTCAACAGAAGTGTGCAGCACAAGAGGACATCTCTATGGGGGCAAATATAAAAAAGACACTTTTCAAAGAAGTAACTATAAAATTTCCATACATATTAAAGACTTATGGTAGACCAAAGAATATGCTCTCTCAGATTCGAGGGGGGAAAAACATCAATGTAAGTATGTATTTTGAAATTTTTTATTCACTTGTTGATGAAGAAAATGATGAAGTCATTTCACAATTATTTTCCGTAAATGGCCTTGAAGACTCTATAAAATGCTTACCAAAGACAGTAGAGCAAGAGCTAAGAATTTACACTTATCTGCCATGATTGCCGGGCCTCCTAGTGCATTCTCTTGAGGATGAGAAGCAGAGAGGAAAGGAGGAAGGAAGAAAGGAACTACTTCCCTTGATGCTGTTTCTTTCATTTGCTAGCAATAGAACCTGGGGACCAATGGCATCAGAGGGTGCCATCAGCGGAAAGCAGCCTCTGGGCCGAAGCTCAGAGGAACAGAGGCCTAACATCACGGCAGAGCCCGAAGGGCAAGCCGGCACTTAATCAGGCCAAACCGTAGAGCGATTTCCTGTCAGCAGCTACTCAACTGGAATTTTCCCAGGGCCCTAAAGCTCTCCCCAGGCATTTCTGGAAAGTACCACAGGACTTTTATTGATCATAGAGGAACCTTGGCTTTCGGCCTACGCGGAGGGAAAATATTTCTGTGCCCTTATACAGCTCATTTATTATAGGTGTTTGAAGCGCTTTACAGACAAGTAATGGGAAAGTTGAGGCAGAAAGGTGTTAAGTGACTTGCCTAAAGCCCCACAAATGAATCCCAGGCCTTCTTTGGCTTCTGACCATCTAGTAACTGGTGGAGCTTCTGGATGTGACCGCCAGCCTCACGGTGCTCGCTCACATTCCACCAAGAGTCTGCTTCCCTCCCCAGTGAAGAGTCGTCTCCGAGGTGAAGCCCAAGAGAGAAAGCCTGGACTTCCAAGTGAGGCACACCTGGATCCTAGCCCTAACCCTAACCCTGCCACTTAGCTATGGAACTTGGGCACGCTTCTGGGTTCTTTGAGCCTCCGCTTCCACTCCTATACAATAAGAATGTTACTGTCTACCTCACAAGGCTGTAAGATGACATGAGAAAATACTTACCAGAGTGCCTTGTACATAATAAGCCCTTAATATACATTAAGTTCCCTTCCCCTTTCCCTCCACGAGCCTCCCTCCTAGAGTCTGGCCTCCGGGCAGTCCAATCAGCAGCTTCCTAAATATTGCAGCCATAGAAAGAAAAAGCATATTGGCTCTATTGGGTGCTGAATCTTTCAAACACCAGAGTCCACAGACGACAAAGGCAAAGTCGTGGGATCCAGATTCATCTCTCAGATAACCAACTCCAAAAGGTTCCATTATGGTAAACAGCTCTCCACTGTCAGCAAATGAGTCCGGATTTATCGGATTACCGGATTAACGCCATGGGGATGAGGAAGTGTCCCCGCGGGGAGCATAGGGCTTGGGGGAGGAGGGCTCCTCACGCCTCAGAAGCCAGGCCAAAGTGCTGGGAGGACCCTGGAATGAGCAACAGGAGGGAAGAAGAAAAACGGACACGTCGAAGACAAAGCTTTCGGTGCCCACTGACCAGCCAGATGCTTTCCTAGACTTGGCCAGGCCTGGCCTCAGTCAGCCCGGGGGCTGACACAGTACGAAAGCCTGTGGTGGGAAGTAGGGGGAAGGCTCCATCTTTTCGAGAAGTGACGCCGTGTCCTCGGAGCTAATTGAGACTTTCCGACAGATGCTAATCTATTATTCCTTTCAGCCCATGACTCTTATTGGGCCCCAGGTATTAACCCTTGCTGGGCACTGGTTTGCTTTAGTGTAGGCAGTGGATATTTTTTACCCACATATGGAAATGCTTTTTAAGGTCTACAGACTTGAAGAATGCCTAGAATAAACTCAGAGGGCAGCTCTGACTGGTGTGGTCAGTGGGCTGCGCGTTGTCCCACAAACTGGAAGGTCACCAGTTCAGTTCCCAGTCAGGGCACCTGCCTGGGTTGTGGGCCAGGTCCCCAGTCTGGGGCATGAAAGAGGCAACCGACTGATGTTTCTCTTACACATCAACATTTCTCTCCCTCTCTTCCTCCCTCCCTTCCCCTCTCTCTGAAAATAAATAAAATCTTCAAATAAATAAATAAATAAATTTAAATTCAGAGGGCAGCTTGGAGTGTGATTTATCACACACTCCGTCATTCAGTCATTATTCAAACACTTGAGTAGTACAAACAAGGGACCTAGGTGTCCTTCAAAAATGGGTCTCCTGGACACTGACGTGTGTAACATCTTTATTGAGATATCACACGCCATAAAATTCACCCTTACGTATACGCCACAGTGCTTTCTAGTAGAGTCACAGAATTATATAACCATTACCGGTATCTAATTTTAGACCATGTCCCTTACACACAAAAAAGCCGTGAATGTGTTAGAAATCATTCCCCATACCTTCTTGCCCCACCGCCAGTGGGAGCCATGCTCTGTCTCTATGGATTCCCCCACTCTGGGCATTTCACATAAATGGAATCGTCCAGTATGTGGTCTTTTGTGGCTAGCCTCTTTCACCTAACATATTTTCAAGTTTCATTACATTGTAGCACGAATCAATGCTTCATTCCTTTCAATGGCTGAATTATGTTCCATTGTGTGACTCTACCACATTTTGTTTATCTGTTGACCAGCTGATGGACATTTAGCTTGCTTCCTTTTTTTTTTTTTTTGGCAATTATAATGTTATAAACATTCATGTAAAAGTTTTGTTTGCACATGTTTTCATTTTTCCTGGTTATATACCCAGGACTAGAATCGATGGGTCACATTATAGCTGAAAGTTTTTAACTTTTTGAAGAACTGCCAAACTGTTTTTTAAAGTGGTTGCACCATTTTACAATCTCACTATCAATGTACAAAGACTCCAATTTCTTCATACCTTTGTCCACACTTGTTACTGTCTTTTTTATTTCGGCCATCCTTGTGGGTTTGAAGTGGTATATCTGCTGTCCGTGTTTTAAAGGGAAGTTTTTTTTTTGTCCTTGTGTCCTTTAGTTGTATCATCCAGCAAAGATTTATTGTGCACACTTATGTCAGGCAGGAGCGCTGTGCTAGACATTGTGCAGGGCGCAGAGATGAATAAGAGAAGTCCCGGTTTTTGGTCTAATTCTCCTCTCTAGGAATTTCCAAATGTAAACAAACTTGCCTTGGACTTGAAATTGTGAGTTCTGAGCTCTGGTCTCTTTCCCTCTTGAGCCTCATGCCTGGAGCATGAGGGACCTAGACTAGAACAGCTCTGAGGCCATAGCGTTGACGTTCCATGTTCCTTGTGTACATACTCTGCCATGGAAGTAGTTCTTTGTGTGTATACACACACACACACAGAGTCCAGTGCAAATGATTCCCCTTTTTTATTACTAAATCATAAGCATGTTAATTCTATAACATAACAATATCACACTCAAGCACACCATATGACATTTTAGGTGAAATGTTCAAATTAAAACTATAAATTATTATACCTTTATTATTACCCTACAAACCACACTCAAGCAGGCATTACTTCTATTGGATCATACACACACACACACACACACACACACCATCATGTGTGATATATATCATCATATGTGATATACATGTATATATATATATCATCATATGTGATTTGTGTGTGTGTGTGTGTGTGTGTGATTTAACAGAGCTGTTGAGGAAACGGAAGGAAAGGCAAACACTGTGACCAGTCCTTTGCACTGACGGGACCAGTGCTGCGCTCCCCTGCACTGCGTGCGTCGGCTTTGCACGGCAGTCTCCCATGTCCGCAAGGTCCATGCACAGGAATCCTCCCCAAGCTCACTGCTTTGAAAGTTCACCAAAAAAACCTTTTAGAGGTTATTTGTGGTAACCTTGAAGGACCATTTCTTAACTAAGCCTGACATTTATAGTGTGAAAATTAAAGAAAGAAAATAAGTATCTACAGTGTGGGATTATTATATTAAATTGTTGAATTGCCATGGAAGAAGCATATACAATTACTAGTCCTGGAAAACTGTAATAGGTTATAATGATGGGGTTTTCATGTTTATTATAGTTTAGTGCTTAATGTGAAAATTTAAAAAAATGGTCTTCCCAAAATTCATAATTAAAAAGGTAAGGAAATACTTTAAAAGAAAAAAAGTCAGTAATTCTGTACATTAAGAATGCAAGTAATATCAGTTAGGTCATCAGTCTTAAAAGTAATAGAGGGAGGATGATAAGTTTACAGAGGAAATAGGAGAAACTTGGAAAAGAAAGCCAAGAAGGCAAGGGTATATGAAAAGATTTGTGATTTTTTTAAATAAAAGTGAAAAACAAATGCAGCTGTTGATGCAGGTTTAATTTCAATATTTTCCATTTTGCATCCTCAAGTTAATTTTGTGCTCCCTGAAAAGATTTCCAAAGTCACAGAGAAACTTCTGACACTACAAAGAAATCGGGCTATTAATGCTGGTAATTCGGTCTCATGGAAACCTGGGGCTTTGCTCCCAGCGCTTCTCCTAGTTGAGAGAAGTGAGCGGGTCAGTTCAGCTCCCAGAGTCCTCATTCATAAATGAGGGCGTGGGAACGAAGGAGGTCAATTTAGGGCTGCAGGACAGAGTGTCATCGGCTTTAGAGATTCCAGCACCCTACATCGAATGTGTTAAATGCACTCTCACAGAGTAAACACAGCTGCATAAGAATTGTACTGAATTTCACTGACATGTCAATTTGGTTGACCTTTTTAAAATGCTTATTATTACTTTGTCGTTTTCTCATTTGAGAGCCAGTAACTTTTCCCCCCAGAATACAAACATTTTGAAGGCCTCTGAAAATCATGGAGACCCTAAGCACGAGGGGTCAGTGGCAGGGCCCAGAAGCTTTGCTGCCTCTGGCCCCGGGAGTCCAAAGGCCCCATGGAAGGCAGTGTCCGGGGGAGGTGGGGTAGGGAACGGTCGCTCTGTATTGCTCAGAGACGGCCTTGTGGAACGGTGACTTAAATCCTGCCCAGAAGCATAAATAGGATTAATAAAGACAGAGGGGAGGGTCTCCAAGTTGAATACTAAAAATCTCAACTGTTGGTCCAGACGAGCGTCCCATTCAGCAGCAACAGCAGCTCTTTGCCTCTCGGAGAGACGGGGCCATCCCAGCAGCCGCCACTAGGTGGCAACATGCCAAGAGGTTGCAATCCCTTCTGCCTATTGAGTTTTTTACATAATTCCAACAACCCTTAACAAATATCATAATCATATTAATATTTTATTAACTGAAAGTTCTTGCAGTGCGCTGTGCCACCGTCTTTAAAATGAAGTATCA
>PVJD01017350.1:0-17845 GCA_004026545.1 Mormoops blainvillei
GGTAGTATATGTAAGGTCTTTGGCTTCTCCATTTCCTATACTATTCTTAACCTCCCCCAGTATATTTTGTAAGTACCATTTATGCTTCTTATTCCCTGTACCTTTTCCCCCATTCTCCACCCTCCTCCTTCCCGTTGATAACCCTCCATGTGATCTCCATTTCTGTGACTCTGATCCTGTTCTAGTTCTTCATTAGTTTGTTTTTGTTTTCAGGTTCAGTTGTTGGATAGTTATGAGTTTGTTGTCAATTCGCTGTTCATGTTTTTGATCATCTTCTTTTTCTTAGATAAGTCCCTTTAACATTTCATGTAATAAGGGCTTAGTGATGATGAACTCTTTTAATTTTACCTTATTTGGGAAGCACTTTATCTACCCTTACAATCTAAATGATAGCTTTGCTGGATAGAGTAATCTTGGATGTAGGTCCTTGCTCTTCATGACTTTGAGTACTTCTTCCAAGTCTCTACTTGACTGGAAGTTTTCTTTTGAGAAAACAGCTGATAGTCTAATGGGAACTCTTTTGTAGGTAACTATCTCTTTTTCTCTTGCTGCTTTTAAGATTCCCTCCTTATCTTTAATCTTGGGTAATTTAATTATGATGTGTATTGGTGTGTTTCTCCTTGGATCCAACTTCATTGGGACTCTCTGAGTTTCCTGGCCTTGCATGTCTCTCTCCCTCACCATATTGGGGAAGATTTCCTTCTGTATTTTTTCAAATAAGTTTTCAATTTCTTGCTCTTCTTCTTCTCCTTCTGGCACCCCTATGATTCAGATGTTGGAAAGTTTAAAGTTGTCCCAGAGGTTCCTAAACCTCTCCTCATGTTTTTAAATTCTTTTTACTTCATTCTCATCCAGTCAAAGGCTTATTTCTTCCTTTTCTCCCAAATCATTGATTTGAGTACCAATCTCCTTCTCTTCACTGTTGGTTCCCCATGTATTTTTCTTTGTTTCACTTGTATAGTCCTCACTCCTTCCAATATTTTGTGACTGTACTAAATCATTTTTGTCAGCATTCTGATTACCAGTGTTTTGAACTCTGCATCTGATATGTTGGCTATCTCCTCGTCACTTAGTTCTTTTTCTGGTGTTTTGGGCTCTTCTTTCATTTCAACCATATTTCTTTGTCATGGTTCACCTGTTGCATTGTAAGGAGCAGAATCTTAGGTGTTCACCAGGGCAGGACAACCCATTTCAATGATTTATGGCACTGTATGTGGGGGAGGGGTCAGAGAGGGAACAATGCCACTTGCTCAGTTCTCCACCTTCTTACAGTCACTTCCCTCACTTCCCACATGTGGATTTTGCCCTTTCAGATTATTCCCAGGTGGGTGGGCTTGTGTACATTCTAGGATCCTGTGGGCCCCTACAAGGGACTCTCCTGCCAGACTGGGAGTTACTCTGGTCATCACAACCCCCACAGGTTATTAGAGCCAGAGGTTTTGAGGCTTTAGTTTCTCCCACTGGAACCCTGGGTTGCACTATCTGTCTCGCTCCGCAGTTGTTCCTCCCAGCTTATCCTCAAGTGAATTTGGGATTGCCCAGTCTACCAGCCACTGCCATGTGTCCTCTCTGCCCTAGCTTCCTGTCTCTACACCTCCTACCAGTCTGGATGAATATTTCTTTAACTCTTTGGTTGTTGGACTTTACCATACAGTTCAATTTTCTAGCAGTTCCTGGTTGATTTTGTTTTTAAATTGGTTGTTATCCTTCTTTTTGTTGTGCAAGGAAGTAAGGCACACCTACCTATGCCTCCATCTTGGCTGGAAGCCAGTATTAAGTTAGGTAAAGAAACTTACAAGCTGACTTTATTTATGAAAGACATCTTACACTATGGTCAAATTTGGGTAAAGCCACTTCAAGAAAATGATAAACTGGCATTTATTTCACACTGTGTCCCAGGGGAAGATTGCTTTAAATATTATTGACTATCACCTGGAAATTTTGTTCATTGAAAAGGACATCAAATAAAAGACACTCTCCAACTTCATTGGAAGGGACCTTGTCAGACACCAAACCACAAATGGACATCTTCCCTAGTCTCTGACACTTGTCTTTACAATGGGCACCAAAGATTCCTCAACGATAAGAAGCCCATGGCTTTAGAGGTAAACAGCTATTCTAAGCCCCAGGCAAAGCCTGTGTACCTACAGATAGATGTTGAACTTAGAAACTAATTGTTTGATTGTTTTTACCTGTCTAATAATGATATTCATCATAATAATAGTTATACTTGTTCTTTGGAGGTTTCCTATATAATATAATTGTTAATGATTACTGAAAATGTATGTTTAATATTATTTTTATGGCTTATGTAAATGTTAAACTAGATGAATAATACAGAAAAATGAGATGGACTTCAAATTTGGATTCTAATAATTCACAGGATAGAAAATATCCGGAAGTGTTTTTAACAAGGCAAGTGATAAACCGAGCTGCATTTTACTTACCTGCTCTTTTCTTGTCAGAAAATCTGGCCTCAATTCAATATCCCATGGTTATGGTATTACTGTCTCCCTAATGGTCCACCATTAAAAGATTACATTGACAGAGGGGCTTCCTAGGAGTGCACATTTTTAGTGCTGTAAAACCACACTATCCAAATAAAAGCCTGTTCATTAATCCCTCCTCGGATTTTTTTCTTTTTTTACCAAAAGGGGGACTTGTGAATGAAAAAGGACTATATAATAAATCTGATAATTTCAGTGACCAAAAGTAACCTTACAGGATGATCCGATTATAAATTCATAACTGGGCAGGTCACGGTGGATAGTCAAGCCCAGGCCAGTAACATGCTTTTCTTTGCCTTAAGAAAAGCCCTTTCCACTATTTGTGTGCATCTATGTAAATACACCTTTAAAACTGAAAGTAATCCTCTTTCCAGACCTCCAGGAGCCATAATCATCTTCTAAGGAGCACATAATCTTGTTAACTATCTTGTGATTCAATTATCAAGATTTCCCAGTTTTGCTTTCTCCCACCTTTATGTAAACTTCCCTAATGTTTTCTCCTTAATCCTGAATGTACAAAAAGAACTGAAAAACTATAATTCTCTAGAGCATTTGATATATTCTCATTATATCATGAGTTTGGTTCAAATAAACTCATAAAAAATCTCTTCAGGTTTGAATATTTTTGATGTTGACAGAAATAAGGTAAAAAAAACAAATATCAATAGAGATAGCAGAGAGGAAACAGAAATGAGTGAGTCACAGGACTATCTTAGCAGGGTGGAAATCTTTAGATGGCTATTAAAATTTAATAAATAAAACGGACATTTATGGGGTTAAAACAAAGTCATCAATACAGCAATATCAAAGCCTGGGTGGGTCAAAGCAATTTTCTGTTGGTCTTGCAACATTAAATAATCCAAAAAATTCTGCTTTATTTATCTCAGTTTGAAGAAATTCAATAAGCTAAGGAACAGAAATTTCATTGAAAACTTCACTAGTCATTGCTTGGGGAAGAAGTTAATCTTGATAATTAAGATAAAGATTGCCAAAAAGGCAAGGGCTTCAATTCTTGGACATCATGGTCTTCATGCTGGGTTTCATGCAAATAAAAAATGACACTAGATCATCTTCTCAATCCACACACAAGAATAAACTTAAAGTGGATTAAGGACTTAAGTGTTAGACTTGAAACCATAGGTCATAAAATCTCGGACATTTCTCTTTGCAACATTTTTTTCTGATATTTCCTCTTGGTCAAGGGAAACAAAGAAAAAATAAACAAATGAGACTACTTTAAACTAAAAAACTTTTGCACAGCAAAGGAAACCATCAATAAAATGAAAAGACAACCTACTGAATGGAAGAAAATATTTGCCAATGATACAACTGATAAGGGGTTAATATTCAAATTTATAAATAACTCAGAGAACTTAACACCAGAAAAACAAACAACTCAATTAAAAAATGGGCAGAAGACCTGAATAGATATTTCTCCAAGGAAGACATACAGATGCCCGACAAAAGAAAAGTTGCTCAACTTCACTAATCATCAGAGAAATGCAAATCAAAAACCAAAATGAGATACCACCTCACACCTGTCAGAATAGAAGCAACAAATGTGCCCATAAATAGATGAGTCCATAAAAAAAGTAGTGGTACATTTACACAATATAATACTACTGAAGCATTAAAAAAAAAGAAAATCTTACCTTTAACAACAGCACAGATGGACCTAGAGTTTTTTAAACTAAAATAAGGCAGTAAGAGAAATAGAGATAGACTCAAATACAGAAAGCCAATTGACAGCTGTCTGAGGGGAGGTAACTTGAGGGGCTTGGTGAATAAGTTAAAAGAACTAAGCATTAAAGAAAAGCCACAGAGGTGTAGAGTGCAACATAAGAAACATAGTCCGTAAAGTTGTGATAAGTAGGTATGGGGTTGATGGGGACAGGGGGACAATTCTGTTGAGTGCATGTTTTTCTGGCCACTTTGCTATACATATAAAACTGGTGCAAAATGTTACTGAATGTAAACTGTGGTTGAAAAATAAACAAAGAAACATTTTTTAAAAAGGCAAGTATCCCTTGACTTGATCCCTCACTGGGTGCACAAAACCTTTTGCACAAGAGTGGGTAAAATGATCAGGGAGTAAGTAAGAGAAGTTTCCAGGACTCCTTGATACATACATTCCACAAAGTATGTTACAAACTTACTGAATTCCTGACTCAGCCTACAGTTAGTTTGAGAGATCATAAAAATATCATGGGTTACAAATATTCAAATGCTTAAACAGGTGTTATGTAAAGAAGTTATGTCAACTTTGCCGGAATCTTTTATGAGAATGGATATTATATCTGGCTGGGAACATTTCCCCCATGCAGTATTATAAAATCAAAACCTTTTGGAAAATCATGATGGACACTCTAGTCATGAATATGAGTTGATAAAACGAAGGTAAAAACTTACAGGAGAATTTATATATTTAAACAGAAGCGATTGCATCTCTTTTACCTGATTTTAAAATATAAGGCATATAAATCTATCCATAGAGCAATATTAATTAGGAAAAAAATTTAAATAACCAGTAAAATTTCCTGAGCCCACACAGTGTGGAATAGACCCTGGAGGCTTCTATGAGCGGTTCAGAGAACAGATTATTTAAATAATTTGTAACTTGGATACTTCCTCTGTGCCTTTATGATTTATGCTTTCTACATCCAAATTCTTTAGGACCTAAGAGGTATTTCTTGATATGCAAATAATTCTCATAAGAGAAAAGAAGAGGGGATGTATTAGGAAATAAGGAAAATTAAAAAAAAATCCTGTCTGCTCTGCAAATATAATAACTTATAAGATCTCTCTTTGTGTTTCTATGTCCTATGTATAGATATGGTATTTTTCTACCGCCAGATGGTATTAGTAATACAGATAGCCTAGCCAGACTTCGGGGCCAAAGGAGAAATCACAAACCACCAGAGGCAGTGTGGGTGAGACCACATTGCCCAGATAACCAAGCTAGTGTTTTGTAAGTGTTATACCCCAATGTGTCCTGCACCCGTCAGATCCCCCCACCTTCGGGCAAGATATGGCAGGAGAAAACATTGTACTAAGCATGTACAAGGCTAGTGAAAATGACTGGCTAAGGGAAAAGCCTCCATACCACCCTTCTGGCCCCTGGTTGGTAGTGGGACCAGTGGAAAGTAGTCACATGTACCTTAGAGATCAAGATGATGGTGGGAGAGATGTTGTGCTAGAGAAAACCTGTCGGTCTAGCCTGAGGGAAAGACCAGATTAGTTGGGGGACTGAACACTCCTGGAGCAATTGGAAATTTGGGCTGGGTGAAATGTATCTGGCCCCCTGTCATATAGGTAACTTATATAAACCCATGGGAAGGAAGAGACAATCTTTTTACCTACCTCAAGAATGTGTTGGCTAAAACATGTGTGGAGCCTTATGGCTTTGAAAGCCATATGGCCAATGGTGGTGCTGGCAATACAGGTAGACTCCTGAAGGGATCCTGAAACTGGATAAGCACCTGCTTAAGTGCCTTGTGCTCTGCAGGACAGATAAGGATGGAACAGGAATTCTGGTCACTTCCTTGAGATTTGAGGGTTTTGATCTTGTTGGGAATGACTGGGTTTTGCTTGTATTTTGTGGGAGAGATGAGCCTGATGAGCATAGAGACAGATAGTACTCTGTCCTCCCAAATTTTGCAGCATTTTAATAAAGACCTGTTACCTTTCTCACCAATCTCAGCCTCCAGATTTGTGTTTTGGTTGCAGTGGGAAGCCAAACCTCACTTTGATTTGGTAACATTATTAAAATAATAATAAAGAGCTCTGTTTAACCGGGTTAAATGCCTTAAGTGCTTATATAAATTTTAAAAATTTTAAAAATGTAAAATGACTTTAACTTTACATGATCTGGAAAAATCTATGGTAAATAAAAATTAGTTTAAGTTTGTCGATTTAATTAATACAGAAGTCTTGGAGTAATCAATATTAAATATAATGCAATTATTTTACCTAGGTTTGATACAGAGATCTAATCAGATCACTGGGGAAGAGTAGGGAGGGGCTGTAGAAGGAGGTTTTCTGAGGTAGTGGTAAACAGTCTAGGATGGGACTGGCTGAAAAGCTGAATGCCTCCAGAGCACATGGAATTATGGGCCAAAAGATTTGAAATAAAAGAAGGGCTCTCAGGCTCTCTCTTCTTCCCCGTGGATGACCAGATGATCATGCTATAGCAGCCTATATTTCCTAATGGACAGTATTTTGGATGGGAGAAGGAACTTCGGGTGCAGCATAGGATCCTGCTGGTCTTACAGGGTTATTTTCCTTTGGATGTTGTAGAGGAATTTAGCTCAGAGGCAAAAGCCTGCCATTCTCCCAAAATAGTGTAGCTTGTATATCTTATATTGTGTTAGTTTGTAAACTAATCCTATAGAAATAAGATAATTAAAACTAACTGGAGGAATGATAGAACTCAGGTGTTAAAGAGTTTAGCCTTAAATGATAGGTTAAAGTGACTACTGCATGGTGAAACTTGTTATTCCAAAATTGTGAAGCTTTTAAATAAAGACTGTTTCCTTAATCACCAAATATTTGCCTCTGGAATTTTTTCCTAGGGGATGGTGGCAGGCAGCAGGACCCCACTTGCAGTTCAGTAACAGATTTACTGCAATAAATTCACGTTATCATTGCTAAAATTTGTTAGCAGGAAAATAGCTTGGGGTAATGATGGATTTTATCTAATATCTCATAAAGTTCTTAAAATTTTGGTGATTATTTTTAGTGAAAAATTTTTCTTAAATATATATGCATTTAAGAGTCATTTTCCAATGTTGCTTTGTAACTAGAAACATTAAAGTTTTGCTAAGTTAAATGATGGAAGTTATTGAAGATCTAGATGATTTCCAGATAAGATAAAACACTGAAATATTAATTGTTAAATTAGTCTAAGCTTCAATGCTTTTGAATTCTTACTTTAGAACTAAAAGATAAATTTGGATTAACTAATAAATATATCTTATGCCTCTTAAAAGTTGTACTATGAAGACGGTTACATTTCTAGAAGTTATAAAAAGGGTACATACATTTGCGAGACTAAAATATACTGATGTAACAGGTATTTTGTTTTTAAATTTTTTTAGTGTATTTTTTTGGTATATTTTATTGAGTATGCAAAAACAGTTGTCACATTTTTTCCTCTTTATCCCCTCTGCTCTGTATCCTATCCCATTGTCCCCATACCTCTTAGTTCATGCCCATGGACTGTAAATATCAGTTCTTTGGATTCTTAATTTCCTATACTATTCTTAACCTCCCCCTGTATATATTTTTTGGTCAACAGTTTCCACTACCACTTTCCCCACGCCCCCCCCCCTCAGCCCCCACCCTTAATCCTGCCCCCATTTGGCTTTCTTGATGGGTCCTTTATGCATATTCTTTTATGAAGCTTCCCTCACTTTCCCCTGCCATCCCTGTCCCTACTCCACACTAGTTACTATGTTTGTTTGTTTTTTATTTTAATGTTGCAGATTATATTTTGCTTGATTCTTCATTTTGTGGATTAAGTTCCACTTATATGTGAGATCATATGGTATCTGTCTTTGACATCCTGGCTTATTTCACTTAGCATAATGCTCTCCAGTTCCATCCATGCTGTTGAGAAGGACAGAAGTTCCTTCTTTCTTTCTGCTGCGTAGGATTCCATTGTGTAAATGTGCCATATTTTTTGATCCACTCATTTACTGATGGCCACTTAGGTTGCTTGCAATTCTTGGCTTTTGTAAATTGTGCTGCTATAAACATTGCAGTACATAGGTTATTCTGAATTGGTGTGTCAGGATTTGTAGCGCATAATACTAGCAGTAGAATTGCTGGGTCAAAAGGTAGATCCATTTTTAGTTTTTCAGAAAATTCCAAATTGTTTGCCACAGTGGCTACACCAGTCTGCATTCTCACCAACAGTGCACTAGGGTTCCCTTTTCTCAGCATCCTTGCCAGAACTTGTTTGTTGATTTGTTTAAGATGACCATTCTGACCTATGTGAAGTGGTATTTCATTGTGATTTTAATTTTCATCTCTCTGATGGCTAGTAATGCTGAGAATCCTTTCATATGTCCTTGACCCTCTGAATATCCTCCCTGGAGATGTGTCTGTGCAGGTCCTTTACCCTTTCTTAATTGTGTTGTTTGTCTTCCTAGAGTGGAGCCATGTGAGTTCTTCATATATTTAGCAGATCAAACCCTTCTCTGAGGTATCATTGGTAAATATATTTTCCCATACAGTTACGTCCTTTTTCATTTTGCTGATGTTTTCTTTAGCTGTGCAGAAGGTTCTCATTTGGATGAAGTCTTATTTATTTATTCTTTCCTTTATGTCCCTTGCTCTAACGGACATAATGGAGAAAATATTGCTGTGTGGAATATCTGAGATTTCCCTGCCTATGTTCTCCTCTAGGACTTTTATGGTGTCACAACATATATTTAAGTGTTCCACCCATCTTCAGTTTATTTTTGTGTGTGGTGTGGTTGGTGGTCAAATTTCATTTATTTGCATGTAGCTGTCCAGATCTCCCAACACCATTTGTTGAGGAGGCTATTTTTACTCCATTTTATGGTTCCTCTGCCTTTTTGGAATATTAATTGACCATAGAGACATGAGTTTATTTCTGAGACCTCTAATCTGTTCCATTGATGTATGTATCTGTTCTTATACCAGTACCAGACTGTTGTGATTACTGTGGCCTTATAGTTTGATTGCAGGCATTGTGATCTTTCCTGTTTTGTTTTTCTTTCTCAAAATTGCTACAGCTATTCAGGGTTGTTTATGGTTCTATATAAATTTTTGAAATGTTTGTTCTATATCTGTGAAATACATCATTGGCAATTTAATAAGAGTTGCATTGAATCTATAAATTGCTTTGAGTAGTATGGACATTTTGATGATGTTACTTCTTCCAGTCCATGAACATGGAATGTGTTTCCATTATTTTGTGTCTTCCTTAATTTATTTATTCAGGTTAGTGTAGTTTTCTGAATACAGATCTTTTACCTCCTTGGTTAAGTTTATTCCTAAGTACTTTATTTTTCCTGTTGCTATAATAAATGTGATATTTTCCCTGATTTCTGATTCTGATACTTCACTGTTGGTGTACAAAAATGATTTTCATTTCTGAATATTAACTTTGTATCCTGTATATTTGCCAAGTTGGCTTATTAGGTCAAGTATTTTTTTGGTGGAGTCTATCGCATTTTCTATTTACACTATCATGTCATCTGCAAACAATGACAGTTTTACTGCCTCCTTTCCAATTTAAATGTGTTTTATTTCTTTTTCTTGCCTTATGGCTGTGGCTAGCACTTCTAATACGAAGTTGAATAGAAGTGGTGAAAGCAAATACCCTTGTCTTATTCCTGATCTTAGTGGGAAAGCTTTTAGTTCTTGCCCATTCAGTATAATTTTGGATGTAGGTTTCTCATATAAAGCCTTTATTGTGTTGAGGTATGCCCCATTCATACCCACTTTGCTGAGTGTTTTTATCATAAATGGGTGCTGTACCTTATCAAATGCTTTTTCCGCATCCATTGATATGATCATGTGATTTCGTTGTTCCTTTTGTTTATGAGATGTACCAGGTTTATTGATATCTGAATATTGTACCATCCTTGAACCCCTGGGATGAATCCCACTTGATCATATTGTGTGATGTTTTTAATGTATTGCTGGATGCGGTTTGCCAATGTTTTGTTGAGCATTTTAGCGTCTATGTTCTTCAGTGATATTGGCCCGTGCTTTCCTTTCTTTCTTGTGTCTTTATCTGGTTTTGGGATTAGGATGATGCTGACCTCATAAAAAGAGTTTAGGAGTATTCCCTGTTCTTCGCTTTTTTGGAATAATCTGAGAAGAGCAGGGGTTATCTCTTCCTTAAATGGTTTGTAAAAGTCTCCTGGCAAGCCATCTGGCCCAGTGCTTTTGGGCACCTGGATATTTTTGATTACTGCTTTAATTTCACCAGCTATTATAGGTCTGTTCA
Organism: Mormoops blainvillei; assembly: GCA_004026545.1. Lineage (NCBI taxonomy): Eukaryota > Metazoa > Chordata > Mammalia > Chiroptera > Mormoopidae > Mormoops > Mormoops blainvillei. The sequence goes on from PVJD01017350.1 coordinate 10,492, forward strand.
GGCTTTCTGCTCCTTCTTCATTCAGTTTTGGAAAATTACTTTTTTCTACAAATTTATCCATTTCACCCAGGTTTTCAAATTTCTTGACATATAGTTGTTTCTAGTAATTTCTTACAATCCTTTGTATTTCTGTGACATCAGTTGCAATCTCTCCTCTTTCATTTCTGATTTAATTTATTTGCGTCCTTTCCCTTTTTTTGTTGGTGAGTTTGCATAAAGGCTTGTTGATTTTGTTTATCTTTTCAAAGAGCCAGCCTCTGAATTTATCGGTCCTTTGAATTGTTAATTTAGTCTCTGTGCAATTCAATTCTGCTCTGATCTTGGTTATTTCCTTCCTTCTGCTTTCTCTAGGTTTTGTTTGTTGTTTTTTTCTCCAGTTCTTGTAGATGTAGGGTTAGGTTCTTTATTTGAAATATTTCAATCTGTTTTATGTAGGTCTGTATTGCTATGAACTTTCCCCTCTGGACTGCCTTCACTGTGTCCCATAGGACTTGGACTGTTTGTTCATTTTCATTTGTTTCCAGAAGCTATTGGATTTCTTCTTTGATCTCAATATTGACCCATTCATCGTTTAATAGCATGCTATTAAGTCTCCAAGATTTTGAATAGTTTTTAGTTTTTTTCCTTGTGTTTGCTTTCTAGTTTTAATCCCTTGTTGTCTGAGAAAATGCTTGATATGATTTCAGTTTTCTTAAATTTGTTGAGGTTTGTTTTGTGTCCTATCATGTAGTCTACCTTTGAAAATATTCCATGTGCATTTGGAAAGAATGTGCAGTTTGCTTCTTTGGAATGAAAGATTCTACATATCAGTTAAGCCCTTTTGATTTAATGCATCATTCAGTTCCATAATATCCTCTATGATATTTTGTTTGCATGTCCTATCCATTGTGGAAATTGGGGTATTAAAATTCCCTACTATAAGTGTGTTGCTGTCTATATCTTTATTGACGTCCTCCAGGATTTTCCATATATGGGTACTCCTATTGTGGGTGCATATAGATTTTCAATGTTTATGTGTTCTTGATGGATTCTTCCATTCATCATTATGAAGTGTCTTCCTGTGTCAGTTTTTATGGCCTTTGTTTTGAAGTTTATTTTACCGGGTATACATATTGCTACCCTGTTGTTGTTGGTTTTTTTTTCTGTCCATTTGCTTGGAATATTTTTTCCAACCCTTTACTTTCAGTCTATGTTGGTGTTTTGTCCTAAGGTGGGTCTGTTATAGGCAGTATATATGTGGGTCATGATTTCTTATCCATTAAACTACTTTATGTCTTTTAATTGGAGCTTTTAATCCATTTACATTTAAAGTTATTATTGGTAGGTACTTATTCATTTTTTCCCCATTGGTCTTTTGTTTCTCTCTCCCTCACTCTTTTTCTTAATCTTCTTAAAGTTGTCCCTTTATCATATCTTGCAATGTTGGTTTGGTAGAGGTGTATTCTTTTAGCCTTCTTTTGTCTGAGGAACTCCTTATTTTGCTTTCATTTTAATTGAGGTCCTTGCTTCGTAGAGTTGTCTTAGTTGCAGGTCTTTGCTTTTCATTACTCAAAATATTTTGTTGCCATTACTTTCTGGCTTGCAGCATTTCTTTGGAGTAGTCAGCTGCTAGCCTTATCAGGGCTCCCTTGTATATTACTTCCTGTTTCTCCTTTACTGCCTTTAAGATCCTCTCTCTGTCCTAGATTTCTGCCATTTTAATTATGATGTCTCTTAGAGTGGATCTCTTTGTGTTCCTCTTGAATGGGACCTTCTGTGATTCCTGGACTGGTGTGACTTTTTCTATCCTCAAATTAGGGAAATTTTCTGTCATTAATTTTTCAAACAAGTTTTCTATCCCTTGCTCCTCTTCTTCTCCTTCTGGTATTTCTTTTATATGTATATCATTACATTTTAAGTTTTCCTGCATTTCCTTTAACACCTCTTCATTCTTTTTAAGACTTTTTTCATTGTCTTCCTCTTTCTGGGAGTTTTTTTCTTCCATGTCCTCCAGGTCCCTGATCAATCCTCTGCTTCGTCTAGCCTGCTTTATTTTCTTTCTACTGTGGTCTTCATTCAGATATTCCATTCTTCATTTCCTCATGTTTTTTGTTGATATTTTCTGTCTTTTCTCATATTGATATAGTTTACATTATGTACCTCATAGTTTCCCTGTAGTTTTTGGTAATTTTTACTGAGCTCACTGAGTTCATTGAGCTTCCATATAACCATTGTTTGGAACTCAATATCTAATAGTTTACTTGCCTTTATTTCATTTAGTAGTCTTTCTGAGGATTCCTCCTTTCCTTTCAGTTGGGGGTTGTTTCTTTGTCTTCCCCTTTTTTGGCTGCCAGAGCAAAACCAAAGAAGCCCAGGAAACAAATCCATGACTGCAGAAATGACTGCCCCCTTGCAATCCCACTATCAATAACAAATGTACCAGTATTAATAAGGCTGTAAAGAGATTAAGACTATTATAAGAAAGGAGAGAAATAAAGTATAGTACAAAATTAGTGACTTAATATGCACTCACTTGATGGACAAAAAATGAATGTTAAAAAGCTATGTAGTAAAGAAAATATCACAAATCATGGGGAAGACCACAGTGTATTTTGTCTTGGTAATCTCCACTATTTACCACTGTTTTTCTTTCTGGATCCACCTCTGGTGATGTCAGATGTTGACCCTGTCTGACCTTAGGCAGTCTGCTTGAAACTTCCAGGTATCTACTGTCTGTGGCTGTCTCCTTCAGTTGTTAAACTAGTCACTCTGTGCTCAGCATTCAGGCTTAAGCACCATAGGGTGAGGCTGAATCTCTCATGGGGTTGGGGCTAATGTTTCCCCTCAGGCTGCTGTTGCTCTGCAGGGAGCAGTCTGTGTCAGCTCCATGGCTTCAGCCTTATGGGGGATGATTCAGTACTGGGATCCTGGAGGCTACTTTCTCAGTCCTCTTCCCACATTCTCCAACCCCAGTCTCTACTCGAGCATCTCTTGTCCACTCTGCCCCTGTTTTGAAGGGATCTGTTGCCTGTGGCTGCTGCTTTGCACTCAGCAGTCAAGTTTAAGCACCACGGGGCCAGAACAGAGTTCCTCCTGGGTGTAGAGCTATTGTTTCCTCTGAGGTTACCCTCAGAGGAGTGGTCTGCCTGAGCAAGATGGCTGCTGCTGCGTGGGGGATGACTCAGCACCAGGATCCCAGAAGCAACATTCTCAGTTCTCTCCCCAAAGCCCCCATTCCCAGTCTCTCCTCTGGCATCTCTAGCCCGTTCTTCCCCCACCTTTGCTGGAGCCCAAAATAAGTGACTGCAGATGAAAATTTATGCGTTTCCACTTTAACTGGCTCTTTTAGTCTCCAACTGCCCTTCTCTGGCAGAGAGCAACCCTGTCACTTTTTGCCACTTTCTATTATTTGTGTACTTTTTGGGCTCTTGTGCTGTAGGCTGGGGATGCCCACTTATGGCTTATACCCCACTCTTCTCAAGGGGATCAAACTGGCTGCTTAAGTATTCCTGTGGTGTCGCCCCCTGTGGGTGCCCAGCCAGCCTTTTTGTGCCCACCACACTCCTTATCAGTTAGGTTGTGCTGAACTGATTCTTCTGTGTGTCTGAGGTTATAAGGCTTCTTTCTTGCTATTGTTCAGTTGTTTGTTCTTGGTGATTTTTTCACAATTTAGTTGTAATTTCAGATTGGTTCTGGGAGGAGGTCAGTGTGACTTCCATTCACTCCTCCACCATCTTGATCATACTCCTGATGAAACAGTTCACAAAGCTTACTTAGTTTTCATTATAAATTAAAAATTTTAAGTTATATATATTTTCATATATGTAATTAAAACAAGCAAGAATAATAAGGGAAATAACTTTTAATGTAAGGAATTCAGGATGCACGTTTTTAGGAAAAGAAAGTGTAAGAAATGGAAATACAATTTGTTGAGGCAAAAACATTTATTTAAGAGGCAAAATAGAAAAGAGAGCAAAGAGGACAAAAAAATGCAAGGAAGTTTTACCAGTTTTTGGAGTTGAAATCTATGGAATCTTTGAAAGAAAAAAAAAAGGTTTATGGATAGCTTGGAGTAAAATTTGAAAAAAAATATTTAGTAAATAACTTACTATCTAAAGTAAGCTGATATGAAATACAAGCTTGGCTCTCTCTCTTTTTCTACATTTATGTTAAAAGACCTAGGTTTTCAGACCTGGCCCAGTAAGTCAGTTAGTTAGAAAATCATCCTGATGCAACAAGGTTGTGTATGGTTCAATCCCCAGTCAGAGCACATAACAAGAGTGAACAAATGAAGACATAAATAAGAGGAACAACAAATTCCCAATCTCTCTCTCTCTCCCTCTCTCTCACTCTCCCTCTTTCTCTCTTCCTTCCTTCCTCCCTCTATCGCTAAAATCAATAAATAAAAACATATTTTTTTAAAAAGTCTAAGATTTCTTAGACTATTGGTCTGCTTCCGATAAGTTATTGTGAAAAGTTATTTACCTAGAAAGCAAAGAGATTGTATTTTATCAAATAATTTTTTTTGTTCTCTTAATCAGATGCTTGATCACTTAGAAAAACTATCTTTTCAATAGTAATAGCTAAGTATTGTTAACAATCATGTAACCTTTCAAATATTTTGTTGTTATTTTGGTTAAATGAGTAAGTATTGTTTCAAAATTATTTGTGATCTTTAGAGTTAGGTATCCAAAATTTTGATATTTTATTGTATTTTTTTCATTAACATTTCTCCCCTTATACCCTCTTTCACCTCCACCCAAGCCCTCCCCCTGCAATCACCACACTGTTGTCCATGTCCATGAGTCTTTTTATTTTTTGATCGATCCCTCCACATGCTACCCCATCCCAGAGTTGTCATCCTGTTCTCTATCTATAAATCTGACTCTGTTTTGGTTGTTAGTTCAGTTTATTCATTAGATTCCACATATGAATGAAATAATATACTATAGGTCTTTCTCTGACTGCCTTATTTCACTTAGCATAATTGAACTTTATTATTTTGAAAAAATTTCCACAAATCAAATGCCGTCTCTTTCTCTACTTGAATAAAATGCTGAGATTTTCCAAAAGGGTCCTTGCAACATTTCAAAGGATGTCTCTCTGTTATAAAATGGAGATATTAGGAAAACAAAAGATGGTGGTGGAGTAGGAAGATATACTGTACACCTCCTTCCAGAACAAAATTTGAAGTAAAACTAAAGAAAGGGATAGACACTTGAAATAAACTGAAGACTACCTGAAAAAGAGGTTTTTAAGCACAGAAACCCCACCACCACAGCCAGTAAGAAAGGTGAGGCCATCAAAGCGGCCAGCCCATTCGTAAGGCAGTGGACAAGGCAGCAGCATGACTGTCTAAGCTTCTCCTTGAATGTAGAGAGGTGGGGAACATGGGCCAGACTCCCAAACACAGGGTGCCAGTGGCAGAAACAGCTGACTATGTAGTATCCAGCAGTGAAAGGCCACAGGGTTTGTCTCTGATGGAGAGAGATGAGTCCTGCTGGAAACAAAGCCACTATATATATATATTTTTTCCTTTCTTAATTACTAAAGGGGACAATGAACAGTCTTGTGTTTACAACCACTCACCTGAGGCCCCGTCGAAGGGAGAGTGGCTTGGACTGCAGTCTCTTGAGGTGAGTCTAGAATGGGAGGCACTAGGGAGCAATGTCGGGGAGTGGCTGTGGGTTTCTCTGTGCCTGGATATACCTGGGTTTCATGGCAGCCATTTTGCTTGGAGAACAAGGGCTTCTTAGGGGGAAAACAATTATTTATCCTGTGGAATATCACTCACCTGATGCTCCCTCTACAATTCTGCTGCCTCCACCCTGTACCTTTTTAAAAAAATTATGTGGTTTGTTTGACTTCTGTTTTGTTTTGTAAGAGATTTTTTTTTCCTTTCATTCTATATTTCCTCCCTGCCTGCATATTAACCCTTGCTGTGGACACAACAGCATACAAGACCTAGGGGGTATTAGAGACTGGCTGTAGGAGACAGCCATACCATATAGTCTCCTGGGAAACAGACTGGTGCTTAACCTTCTTGGAAGAGCCATAGATACACCCTCCTGGTTTCCAGCAGACCCAAAATCTGGACTCAAGAGACCACAACCAATATCCTACAGGGGTCTCACTCTGCTGAGTATAGGAAAAGAATCCTGAACAGACTCAGACCAGTGGTTGGGGTGGGACACACCAACCATCTTCCCTGAAGCCTGAAAGATATTTGCTCTGGAGTCCCATCCTCCAATCCCACCAGGATCCCTCTCAGAAACAGTTGGGCCTATTACTAGGCCAAAGATGACTACAGGCCAGCAGGCAGATGCAAACAGAGGAGGATCTGGTGGTGACTTGAGTAGTTTGCTGACATACCCATGGAGCCAGTGCTATTAAAAAACTTCCTGTGCAGAGCAGCTTGGCCCATACTGGATGCAGCCAAGCCCAGAGGAATCAGCCACACACTGTGGATCCCTGGTACCTCTTAACAGGCTGCCAAGGGCTAGATGTGAATAGCACCTGACACTGGCATATACTAACCTCAGGTGACAGGGGCACTTTATCCATAGGGAGAATCTGACAGGCAAATATTAAGCTCTGCTGAGATGAATTCCACTTTGTTCATTTTCATTATGTTCATTAGTTTTTCATTTCCATAACCTCATTAGTTTTTTTAAATACATTTTTCTTTTTCTTCTATTTATATTATTCTATTTTTTCTGCTATATATCTTACTATCCTCTTAACATTGATTACCTCATTGTTCCCTTCTCCTTTTCACTTCTTATTTTTGTTATCATTTCTTTGTTTGTTCCTTATTTCTGTTTCCCTGCTTCAATTATTTGTATTAGTACCCCCTCCTTTATCCTCCCATAATCACTTTGCTGTCTATTGGTCTTCTCTTATTCTGTTTCTCTTATTTCCCACTTTCCCTAATATTCCATTTCTCTTTCCACTTTTAGTATTATTTAAACTTTTGTTTAAATTGCTTTTGGAGTTGGGGGGCGTTGCCTGTTTCAGTTTAATTTTTTGTATTGTTTTGCTTTGTTCTGCCAGCCCATTTACAACAGCATACAAGACATGGTGGGTGTTGGAGTCTTTCAGTCAGCCAACCAGAGGGCATATATCACCAATGAACAAGGTAACAACAATCACGACCCAAATACAACAGGATAACCCATATAACCTCCACAAAGGGCATTCCTAGAACAACCAGGTCAGGAGATCAAGGAGTATGCACCACTGGGTACCACAGGACTTCTATCACATAAGGCAACCTAATAGGGCAGGGAGTCAAAGTAGATCTATCTAAGACACAGACATGAACAAAAAGAGATAGTTAAAATGGAAATACAAAGACACAACCTCCAAATGAAAG
>PVJD01017351.1:0-17849 GCA_004026545.1 Mormoops blainvillei
ACAAAGGAGAAGATTCAGTGAATTTACATCTACAGAAACTGGGATAACCTATGTGGGGAGAAATTACACTAGTTTTGGAGTAAGTAGGAGAGAATATAATGTTTGGATGAGGACAAATTTGTAAACTCTGAATTTAATGTGTTAGCTCACATAGCTGCAAATAGTCCTAACAGTTTACTTAGTTGAGTGACAAAATCTTGGATTCAATAGTAGCATATATTTAATGAGGTTGAGTTGCTATAACTTCTGCCATAACATAGAGAAAGGAATCTAAAAACTCAGGGAGATAGAATTGAAGTTGTTTCAACATATGATACCTACACCCAACTAATTCCAAACTATAATTTCTGAGAGTCTCAGAGATAACAGTCACTTCAATAATACCTGGAAATGTGCATTAATAAGGGGAACAAAAGCATGCTTGGAAAGCCTTGTAGTCACTATCCAATTGCAACATGAAATGCCGCAGTTGAGATTGGTTCCCTGATTTCAGTAGAAGATGATGTGTATCTATCCTAGAGTAATGGAGGCAGAACCAAAGTAATTAATAGCCAAAGACTGCAAGGGCACCTATCATTAATAGAAAATGGAAACAAATTGTTATTCAAATGTTTTGCCCATACAAATCTCAAGAAATGGTTAAATGGCCTCAGTACTGTCAACAATGAAATAGTCTAGTAAATGGTTGCTTAATGTATGTAGCAGAAAAGTGCCAAGTCTGGTCATTGGAAATATGTCTGGAGTATTCATAATGGATAGTCAAGGATTTTCAACTAAGCCAGTTCATACATCAAGAACCCCTTTAAAGAAGTAGGAAATGGGAGCCCTTGAGGAACAACCATTTAGCTATGCCAGAAGTACATTTTCAATGCTTTTACTGAGAGATCAGTGACCTTTTACGAGAATGACTGGGCAGTGGACAAAAGAAAATACTAGAAACTTCAGACATTTTAAACAAATGTTTGGGATAGGGACTAATTTATTGAGAGCTGAAATGTCACTGTGGTCTGATATTCAAAATTGGATGAAGTGGTAGTCAGATGATAAATGAAGTTTTGACCCAATATAAATTCCAGTAATCCCAGTATGTTCACGAGCTACTTTTCCTGGCAGTGTACCCTCATAAACACTCTGACCCATGGAGTAAGCCTAATTATGGTATAAAGGATCATGTAGAAGCCTCTGAAATGTGCCCTCCACCCTAGGACAGTAAATCAAATCTTTCCAGGAATTGTAAAGAATAGTGCCACAAACAAAAGTGTGAAAGATGAAAAGGGAAGGTGGGGATAGACGTGGGGATACAAGCACAACCTAATTTCACTCACCTGATTGGCTTGTGCAGAGAAAGTTGGATATTGGTAAATTATTATGGTTTATTGCACACTTAAATTTATGGCTCCACTTACAGTTGCTGATCCAGATATAATGTTTTGCTGGAGCAGAATAACATAGTACCTGGCACTAGAATAAAACTATTAACTTGGAAAATGGTTTGTTTTTATTAACTTATTTTTTAAATTAAAAAAAACAACAAGAAATTATTTTTTATAATCTTTTATTACCTCCACTTTGCTTTGCTATAATGTAGGTCATGAATGTCTTGATGACCTTATCCTCAGAATAATGCACTTTTCCATTACATTGAGGGTATTAAATTGATTGAGCCTAAGATCCAAAAAGTAGCAAACTTAAAAAAATTATTATTTAAAATCACAGTTGTACCATATTATATTAGTTTCAGGTATACAACCCTGTGATTAGACATTTATATAACTTACGGAGTGATCACCTGATAAATCTAGTACCCATCTGACACCATATGTAGCTATAACAGTGTCATTGACAGTGTTGCCTGCACTGACCTTTACACCACTGTGACTATTCTGGAACTATCAATTTGTGCCTCTTACTCCCTTCACCTTATTCATCCATCCTCCCCAACACCCTCCCCGTGACAACTGTCAAAATATTCTCTGTATCTATGAGTCTGTTTCTGTTTTGCTTGTTCTCTTATTTTGTTTTTCAGAATCCATATATAAGTGAAATCATCTAGCATTTGTACTTTTCTGTCAGACTAATTTCACTCAGCACAATACACTCTAGGTCCATCCACATTGTTGCAGCTGGCAAGAGTTCATCCTTTATTGTGGTGAATCATATTCATTGTACAGGGTGGGACAAAAGTAGGTTTACAGTAGAGAGTATGCAAAACAGTTTATTCCTGTATAATTATTTATTAATTTTTGTATTATTTTCCACATGAACAACTACAAAACTACTTTACCCTACCTTACATATATGTACCACTTATTTTTATCCATTCATTTATTGATGGACACTTAGATTGCTTCTCTATCTTGGCTATTATAAATAAGGCTGCAATGAAATTATGGATGTATATCTTTTCAATTTAGTGTTTTAGGTTTTCTTGGGGTAAATACCCAGAAGTGTAATTGCTGAGCTCTTCTTTGTGTCTTGTGATAGCTTATGTTTTAAAGTCTATTTTTTCTGGCATAAATATTGCTAACCCAGCTTCTTGTGTTCTTTGTTTCCATTTTCATGAAATACCCTTTTCTATCCCTGTACTTTCTGTCTGTGTTTGTCTTTTGATCTGAAGTGTGTCTCTTGTAGACAGCGTATGTAAGGGTCTTTTTTTTGTTATCCATTCAGCTGTTATATGTCTTTAAATTGAAATATTTAATCCATTTGCCTTTAAAGTATTTGTTGCTAGATATGCATTTATTGCCATTTTTTATTTATATTTCTGATCTTGCTCTGTTTCTCTCTCTCTCTCTTTTTTTCCTTCTTAGAAAAGACCCTTTAACATTTCTTGTAATACCAGTTCGGTGGTGATGAACTCCTTTAGCTTTTTCTTTTCTGGGAAACTCTTGCTCTGTCCTTTGATTCCGAATGATAGCTTTTCTAGGTAGAGTAATTTTGGTTGTAGGTCTTGATTTTCTTCACTTTGAATATTTCTTGCCAATTCCTTCTGGCCTGTAAAATTTCTGTTGAGAATTTAGTTGACATTTTTATGGGAGCCCCCTTGTAGGTAACTAACTGCTATTCTCTTACTGCTTTTTAGATTTTCTCTTGGTCTTAACCTTTGGCATTTTAATTATGATGTGCCTTGGTGTGGGTTTCCTTGGGTTCATCTTGTTTGGGACTCTATGATTCCTGGACTTTTATGTCAATTTCCTTCTCTAGGTTAAGAAAATTTTCTGTCATTAATTTTTAAATAGATTTTCAATATCTTGCCCCCTCTCTTCCTCCAGCACTCCCATGATCAGAATGTTGGTACACTTAAAGGTGTCCCAGGGCTCCCTTATAGTACCCTCAATTTTTTGGATTCTTTTTTACTTTTGCTGTTCTTTTGGATGTTTTCTTCTTCCTTATATTCCAAATCACTGATTGAATCATCTGCTTCATCTAACTACTATTGATTTTCTATAATGTATTCATTTCAGTTATTATACTCTTTATTTCTGACATTTTTTTTATGTTTCCTAACTCTTGCTTGAAGTTCTCACTAAGTTTCCCTGCTATCCCTCTAAATTCATTGAGCATCCTCATAACCAGTATTTTGAGCTCTGCATTTGGTAGACTCTTTTGTCTCCTTTTTTTATTTTATTTTATTTTTTATTTTTTAGTTCTTTTCCTGGAGTTTTACTCTGTTCTTTCATTTGGGGCATGTTTCCTTGTCTCATTTTGGCTGCCTCCCTATGTTTGTTTCTATGTATTAGGTAGAGCTGCTATATATCCAGGCCTTTGTAGAGTGGGCTTATATAGTAGGTTCCCTCTAGGGTCTAGTAGTGCAGCCTCCCCAATTACTAGAGTTGGATACTCCAAGTGCACCGCATGGTGTTGGCTGTGTGCACACCTTGGTTGCAGTTGAGCCTGATTGCTGTTTGCAAGTCAATGGTAGAGGTTTCCTTCCAACCCTTATCAGTTGTGAGGACTGGCCACCAAACCACTGTGGAGGACCTGCTATGCAGAGCTGATCCCATGGAGTAAAACTCATTTCACTGCAGCTCAGGTACCCACTGAGTTCACTGCTCAAGTGTGTTGCTTGTGTAGGTTGTTGGGTGGTACTTCATTGTGGTTTGAAGTTGTCCACTAGGTATGCTGGCTCTGTGGCCTCCTGGCATATATAGGCCAAGGTCAGCCTCCACCTGTGCCCTGCCCAGAACCATCTAGAATGAGTTACAAAGTGCATACGGATGTTATTTGTGCTGGACTTGGAGTTGTCCAGGAGAAGCTAGTCTGTAAAATGAGGATGACTCCACTAGTGCTTGGCCTGGGGCCTCGTAGCAAGAGGTACAGGGTATGTATAGGCCAGGTGCTACTAATTTGAGAAATTTTAGGAAAGTCAGTAGCATGAGCCCAGATAGGCTTTTTGTATGGAAAAGCCATTGGAAAGGGCTTGGGTGGGCCCAAATTTTGGGTGGGGCAATGTCTGAGGGAATCATCAGGAAGAACAAAGAAATAGTGTTTGGTTGATGGAGACTCAGATATGGTGTGCACATGAGGGTTCTGTGGGGAAAGCTTAACAAAGAAGCAATCACCTCTGCCAGCACTTCTGTCTGGGAGAAAGCTGCCAGCCCCCATCTCTTGCCCTAATGCCAGACAATTCAGTTCCTCCTGTTTGTCCCTGGTGTCTGATATGCTGCTGTCCCAGTGCTGGAGCTTAGAGCCAATGAGTCAGGGTTAGTCCATGTGCAGGAACTTTAAGACGAATGCTTGGGACTCTAGAAGCCTCCATCTCACCCAACCACACTCACCTCTGGGTAGGGACTTCTCTCCCTGAAACTGGAACTCTGGGCTGTGTCCTTCTGGAATTGAACTGGATCTCTGGCTTCTCATGAAGCAACTCTGCAGTTGAAATATTCCTCCTGATTTTTATCCACTACACCTGTGTGTGGAACCAGGTCATGCTGGATCTCTGTCCCTCCTATCAGTTTCAATGAGGCTGCTTCTTTCTATCCATAGTTATAGGATTTCTGTTCAGCTAGAGTTCAGGTAGTTCTGCATCATGGTTGTTTTGCAGTTTAGTTGTAATTTTGAGGTGGTTGTGGGAAGTCCTGAATACTGTGTTCACCTATGCTGTAATCTTGACCAGGGGCCTACCGAATATTTTAAATACTTTATGAATACATATGTGAAACTAAGATAAAGAAGGTACTTATTAAAAAGTCTGATGCTCATCAACTTACTAAAGTTTCTGGACTTTTAACATTATATGAAGTATGTCAAGATATCAACTACATGGTAAAATATAAAGTTAATATGATGCTATGCCACACAAAATGTACCACAAGCAGGGAGAGAGAGAGACAGAGAGAGGGAGAGGGAGAGAGATCAATGAGATAAAAATGCATGGTATAAAATTTAGTTAAGAGGAAGAAAAGTTTAGTTCATGTAGAATTGTGTTAGGTCTCATTAAGAAGTTTGGAATTTATTCTATATGAACTAGGGATTCATTGGGGCTTAGATTTACATATCAACAGGTCCAGGACTTTTTTTAATTTAGTGAATAGTTTGAATAATTTATATTTTAAATAAAATTCAAATTTAAATAAAATATGCAACTCATATAATTGTGTCTAGGTACTGTATTTAAATGTTTTCATTCGTTATATGTGAGAAAAATAAAGACATATTTGAACTAGTGAGTATAATTTTAACATGACAAAATATATATAAATATATATATGTATAAAGTTCTGTAATTTCTGAAAGCCTTTACTCATTTTCTCTAGGTTTATCTTACCTCATGAAAACATTGCTTTTTATAGGAAAAGAAAATGATTTTACTGAATGTGCCTGTTATGTGCCAGCGTAAAAACAAATTTACTCATGAACCCATTGAATATTACAATTAAACTTTTCACAGTATTTTACGTCCTTAGCTAGAATCAATGTTCAATTCAGTGTAGCAGTCAATATTTAAATAATTTATAGGAAAGTTTAAATTCAATTTTTAATTATAAATAAATTCTTTACATAACTATTTAACTTTTTACGCAAGAGTAGGTTGCCTACTCTTCAGTGTCTAATACTGAATTGAAAGTCCTATATTTAAACATCTATCTTGCAAATAAAATTTTTAAAAATCTGCCACCACAAATACTAGAAATTGGCTGTCATTTTGTAAATAAAAATTTTCTCTTGATTGAGCAGGATTTATCAAGACTGGGGGGCGTGGATTAGATTTCAAACCTGAGAGTAAGGTAAATGGCTAATTTAAAAATTACGAGATTTTTTTTTCTGTGATTAAAAGAAAGAAAATAGAAGGTATATGGGTGGTATACTCTTGAGTCAGGAATGGAAAACCTTCTTGGTTTGGCAGATACTGTCAAACACCTCATTATTCGACTTTCTAAAGTAATTGTAAACACTGATAAAGTGATTTTAATGCAAATAATGCATTTAGTTTTTTAAAAATTTATATATTAATATAACATGAGGGGAAGGGATGATTTTCTAAAGCAGCGGAGTATCTCCTTTATCAGTATTACCTGTTGTTATAAGTTTAAATTTTTAATGCCTATCCAGTATTTATTACTAAATCCTCTTCTCTGGAAAATAGGCCCCGGGATTCTGCAGCTGAACATATAGGCTATTCACTTTTAAATTCACAGATTGATGTTAGGATTATGGTTTTAATTTTTTAATATAAAGAGATTGACATTTTATTATGGCAAACTCAGTGACAAAATGATGGGTTATGGATTCTGGAAATGAGATGAAATGCATTCTTCACCTGGGTGAAGTGAGTATTGAATTATTTTCAATAGCCTAATACTGTTTTGAAATATAAGCCATATTCTAAAATTTAAAATTAACATAAGATTTTTAAATTAAATAAGAAATATATCATTGGGAAATGCTAGTAAGATAATTAATAATTTTACTCCGCTCAAGGATCTAACTTGCCTGTTTGCTTTCTGATTTTATGGTGAACATTTACGAGTCTATTAGACTCATAGATAATTCTAAATAAATGTACATTATTTTTATTATAAAATATATGTGATGCACATGCCCCAACATAAAATTGTGTTGTCCTTTAATAGTTGAAAGCCTCTCATAATATACAAATAAGTGTAAACTTGGAAATGAAATGAGAATACATGAAAGGTCCAAACAAAGCCAAGGAAATTTAGAGTAATGGAAGATAATGTTTACAATTCATGCAGTCTTTAAAATTATCAGCAATGGTGCTAAATGTATTTACTTATAAATATTATACATTTATGAGTTTTTATAATATAGAATCATTACATTATGATTCATTCATTTATTCTCTTTTAAATTCTTTTTTCTTTAAAAAATTTTATTCTTTTTTATTGTTGATACTATTAGAGATGTTTTTCTCTTTCACCTGAATTTTTCCCCTCTGCCCATCCCTTGCCCTCCCCCTCTCTGGCCATCACCACACTGTTGTCTGTGTCTATGGGTTATGCATATATGTTCTTTGACTAGTCCCTTCATCTTCTTTCACCCAGTCCCCCTCACTCCCACCCCTTTGACATTTGTCAGTCTGTTCCATTTAACCATGGCTCTGTTTCTAATTTGTTCATTAATTTTGTTTATTAGATGCCACATATAAGTGAGATCATATGGTATTTATCTTTCTCTTATTTCACTTAGCATAACAGTCCCCAGTTCAATCCATGCTGTCACAAAGGATAAGAGTTCCTTATTTTTTATTGCCATGTAGTTTTCTGTTGTGTAAATGTACCAGTTTTTTTTTTATTGTTACTCAAGTATAGTTGTCTCCATTTTCCCACTACCACTTCCCCTCCCCCCACCCATCTCTACCTCCTACCTTCAATCTCACCCCCCTTGGCTTTGCCCATATGTCCTTTATACATGTTCCTTGACGACCCTTCCCCTATTCTCCCCCTTATCCCTCTCCCCTCTCCTGTCAGGTCACTGTCAGTTTGTTCTTTATTTCAATATCTCTAGTTATATTTTGCTTGCTTGTTTGTTTTATTGATTAGGTTCCACTTGTAGGTGAGATCGTATGGTATTTGTTTTTCACCACCTGGCTTATTAAAAAATGGGTAAAGGACCTGAACAGACACTTTGCCAAGGAGGACGTTCAGAGTGCCCAGAGACATATGAAAGGATGCACAGCATCACTAGCCATCAGGGAGATACAAATTAAAACCATAATGATACCACTTCACACCGGTCAGAATAGCCATCATAATCAAATCAATAAACAACAAGTGCTGGTGAGGTTGTGGACAAAAGGGAACCTTAGTATACCATTGGTGGGAATGCAGACTGGTGCAGCCACTGTGGAAAACAGTTTGGAATTTCCTCAAAAATCTAAAAATGGAACTGCCTTTTGACACGGCAATTCCACTGCTGGGATTATACACTAAGAATCCTGAAACACCAATTCAGAGGAACCTATGCACCCCAGTGTTCATAGCAGCACAATTTATAATAGCCATGTGTTGGAAGCAACCTATGTGTCCATCAGTAAATGAGTGGGTCAACAACTGTGGTACACTTACACAATGGAATACAATGTAGCAGAAAGAAAGCAGCTCCTATCCTTCATGACCATGAATGAGCATTATGCTAAGTGAAATCTTTTTTAAGTCTTAAAACGTGAAGTATATTTTTAATGTATCAAAAATTCAAGTTAAGAGATATTAATTTAGTTGATAAAATGTATGTATTATGTAGAGGAAATGGGAATTAAAGCCAAATACTTTTTCTTCATAGTGGATGCTCCTATTCAGAAAGCAAATAAATCAGACCTTTCTCTTCCTTAGAAATAGCTTACAACTTTTCTTAGAATTTGACCAACTAAATGTTTCTAACTCTATTAAACATTAAGGACAGTTGTTCTTCAAAAATAATGAAAGAAAAATTCTTCAGATTTTTTACTTTCTCCAGCAGTTTTCACCCTATTTCATGTTAGGTACAATGTCAGTTTTAGCCTGAGAAACAGTCACATGTATGATATAGTTCGTGAATCCTTAAATGCCACTCTCCCTTCACATATACCTTTTATTAATCTTTCTGTAATGCTTGGCATTATGTTACAGTTTGTTGGAGAAGATGAAACATCAATTTAAGTTTAATTTGGGACACACTATAACATATTGACACACTATAATGTATGATTTCATTGTTTGGCTATGTCTTGCTTTGGCTGGCTCTAATAGTGTGCTTCTGAAGTCTATTCTTCAAAATAGATAATAAACATTGAGGATCCTAGTACCTTTAATTAAGATGTATTGTTACCAGACCATGAATACCAGGTTTTTTGAGTCTCAGTGTCATAGAAATTAGCACTGAACTCAGTACAAAATCAAGCAGATAAGTTTATTTCAAAGTGATTGTTCAGAAGGGAGTCTACCAGAAGAGGGAAATAAAGCTCCTTCAAGGGATTTTGTGGATGGCTTATAAGGGGACTTGGGATTGGTGTTGGGCTTGGGAATGAGGATGAGGTCAGTTGTTCCACAAGTGACATCGGGTGGTGGTTGATCTTGAAGTGGTCACAAGATGCTTTCCAAGGTGCGCAGGCTACTCAAAGGGCCTATAAAATAATGCGTGCGCAAATATTCTAGTTATCATTTAATTGACAAAACAACTACTTTGCAGAACATGGTATTAAGAAAAGATGTTATCATGTGCATCCTTTCCTTTAAGAACGTGGTTAGGTTAATTTCAACTATAAACTTTTACTGAAAGCAAGGAGTCATAGTCAGGCCTCTAAGATGGAGTGTTTTTGGTCAAGATGGAGTCCAGATGTTATCCCTGTAATATCTCAGTATCTTTTAAATAGAATAAGAGATCTATGTAAAGGAAAGACTAAATAAGCAAAAAGATGAATAATAAATTAATGGCATAAGAAAAACTTAAAGAAAATAAAAAGTAAAATAGAAGAAATAAAATATGCTTTGGACAAAGAAAGGGTAAAAAATTTTACTTGGCAAACTGAATTAACTTTGTGAAGGACAAACTTGAAAAATCATCCCCAGAGATTGTATACAAGAATATAGACATAAATGTGATGCTAGATAGAGATGAGAAACAGAATGAATGTAAAACTTGAGTATTTTAAGTGATTTAACTCTAACTAGGGTTGTAGCTTCTGGCTAGGATATCGATAGTCACAACAGAGCATTGTTTTCATGCAAGCGATCGAAAGCTAAAAAATTTTAGGTTTAAATTTCATCTGAGAATTATGGATATAAAGAAATCTAAATTAATTTAAGAAAATAACTTTTTACAGGAGAGAAGAGATCCATTTCTGTTCTTTATCCTGTTAGAGTGGTAGTAGTGGGAGATATCTGAGATAGATGGGGTAAGAGAAAGTAGGACAACTTGTAACATACTGTTTATAGCTCCACATTGTTTAGCATGAGGGGGTTCAATCAAAAAAAGCCCCATCCAGAATTCCATTTGCCAGCATTTTCGAATGGCTCATCCCGTGATGAATGTGTAAGTCATTTCTCAAATAGTTAGTTACATGAGTATATACAATTGTCAAGATGTTTTCAACTGAATTTATGATCTGGTGATTTCATATATGCAAATTATAATTTCATAAAAATTAAACAGAAATTTATTTATGTTTCAAAGGTTTCAATGGTGAGAAACAGTATATTATACAGGCAAAATTTTAAAAATAAGTGAAGTTAAAAATTATGAGTAAAATGTCCAGCAGGTGGAATATACTAAAAATATATAGTATATCCAGAATGCAAAACAGAATATGTGGAGACATGATTATTACATCAAGAAAAAAAAATTTTTAAGTGAATTTTCATTACTCTGAAGAATAATGCAAATCTTCAGATAAAACATTTTCTTAGTCTTTTGCTTGCTGAATGAATTAATGAATATTCAAGGTCCAGAAAACGTCCAGCCATTGATAATATAATGAGAATGGTTTGCGTGACATCAATGTAACCTGGCAATCAAGGAGAGTGGACTGGAATGTACAGGCACGAACAATGATGACTTCACTGTACTAGTCAGTGGGGGGTGGTAAACACCATTGAGTGAGCATGTGTACTGTGTGGTCAATGCATTCAAAATAACTGAACAAGCAGAGCAATGGATCTGCATCAGGTTTTGTGTTAAGTTTGAATATTCCTCAGGTGGGAACTATTTGGATGAATCAGGAAGCTGCAGCTGTAGGCAACTGGTGATTGGCAGCTTTATCATGATTATGTGCCTGCTCATACATCACACCTAGTGCAGAGTTTTTTTGTGAAACATCAAATCACCCAGGTGATTCAGCCCCCTACAACTTAGATTTGGTGCCCTGCAACTTCTGGCCTTTCCCAAAGCTAAAATCTCTTTTGAAAGGGAAGAGATTTCAGACTGTCAGTGAGATTCGGGAAAATACAACAGGGCAGCTGATGGCAACTGGGAGTACTGTGTGAGGTCCCAAGGTGCTTACTTTGAAGGGGACTGAGGTATCATTATCCTATGTATAATTTCTCTTGTATCTTATATGTTCTTCAATAAAAGTCTCTATTTTTCATATTACATGGCTGGCTACCTACCTTCTGGACAGACATATATATTTTGAGGCATGTATCCATGAGCTCTTCTAACAGCCTACCACAGATCTAATGTTGCAAAGTTAAAAAAAATTCAACAAACCACTGATAAAAATGAGTGGGGAACTTACTTGACTTCTGAGTACAATAACGCAGTTCTCTCAGTTCACATTTTCAGAATGGCTTCAAGGACAGGTGCTCACAGTTCTTGGTGGGCTTATGCTTTCCGGCCTGCCTTCATTTTCATGGCTGATAAACTTTTCTTACTATAGCACTTCCTAATGGGGAGGATTATTTTGGGGTTGCCAAAGTCCTTACATCAGTTTATAAGTAAACTTTTCTAGAAGTAAGACTCAAGATTCTCCTGTGTGTGTACACAGGTGAATGCTGGTAGGATGTGTAAGCAGGTTAGAGCATGTAATTTGTTTATGCAAGTGTGAGCACTCAGTGGAGTGTTAAGGCAAAGAAAGCCTTAAATTGGTAAGAGTATCTGAGGATAAAGTATATACAACCACACCTCAGAGTTATTGCAAGTTCAGTTCCAGACCGCCTTAATATTAAGTGAATATCACAATAAAGCCAGTCATAATTTTTTTGCTGGTAAAGTTGTAACTGGGTGAAGTCTTTTCTTTTTCTGATGGCCTTCAGGCTAATAGCTCCTGCTATAGATATGCTAATTATCGAGGGGAATCCTGCTGAACAGTTGAGTTTTTGCAAGAACAGCCCCTTGTTAGAAGGCCACCTTTACTGATGAGGTGGGGAAATATGCACTGTTTATCAAGGATTTATAGAAGTCTCCAGAATTGGACTCAGACTATTGGGGGTCAACAGCCTGTTTGGGAACAAAAGAGTTTAGAAATTTACTTGGAACCCTTTTTGATGCCTAGCTGTCTAGCCTTCTAAGGCCGGCACCTGTCTCTTGCTGCATCCCTATTTTCTTCCCTTAGGGGTTCGGGGAGGAGGAGGGGAATGTGGGGAAGGGGGCGAGATACCTAAATTTTGGAGTCTATTAAGACAAATTTAAGAATACGTTTTCCCATCTTCTGGATTAGCATCTTTCAATCAATAAAAATCTTCTTACTTCAAACTCTGATGGGTCCTGCTTTCAGTTTGTAAGACAAAACACCTGTGAAGTGCCATAAAGCAAAGCACAATAATGCAATATATGCCTGTATACTCTTAATATTTAAAGTTCTTCAGGTAGCCTCTGGCAGCTTCTTAATTATGTGATGAAAAGGTGCCACATACTAAACCTCACAAACCTCAGGGGAGGCCTGTGCAGCAGCCTTACAAACTCAGAGACCTAAAGTAACCACATAGAATGGTCCAAAATTAAAACTTTTTAACTAAAGCAGTTCATGGCAAGTAGTCATGTCCTAGTCTACAATTTTTCCTGACAAAAATAAATCTTTACCTTAATTGAACCTGCCTATTGTCTTTTTGCATCTAGGATAACATACCTTTGGAATGTCAAGGTAACTTCCCTTTTTGCAGATCCCCTGGGCCCAACCACTGCACCAGAGCTGAGACTACAAATCCCCTCATTGCTATCATTATCATGTTAGTTTTTGACTGTTGACTATACTCTACCAACCTGTGTAAAAGAAGTATGTGTCTATCATTTTACTTTTTTATCCAATCCCAGAGGTTTCCTGCTTTGCATTCTCCCACCTCCCTAATATATCATCAGTGGATTTCAGGAATCCCCTTAGGCCTCCTCTTCTGATTGCAATTGTCAGAGCCCAGCTCCTCAGCCAGGGTAGGTTTCAGTGGTGAGAGGTCCAATTGAAAGAAAGACCGAGGAGCTGACGTAGGATTCACACTTCAAGTGGCAAGCCCGTTTTCTTACTGGTTACGGAGGTTTTTATACAAGCTCAAACAATAGTGGCATCATACCACAGTTGCATAGAATGGTTTTGCTTAGGTCATGCTTACATAAGGAATTTATGTAATTGGGGACTAGAGCGCGTGTACACAGTGACTCATAGGCATGTGATGATGAATCATAGTTCTAGGCTGCCTGCCCTAGATTGACCTTCATGGACCCCCGCAGCAATGTATAAAATAATGTGCAAAACTGCCATTTTCCAGAGTATTTCTGCAACTCATTGAGGTTTTGCTTCCAGGCAACTGTAATCGGTTTGGCTCAAATAAATTCATAAAAATCTTCTACAGGTTTTAATATTTCTTATACTGACATTCACATCAGATTCAGTGTTGATCCTGATTTAAAAATCTTACTTCTCTTGCATCTGTCAAGAAAAATATTGACTTATACAGCATTACATTTTTCTTTCCCATGGAATGTGTATCAGTCTAACTGCACTTTTGTTTACCTTTTTTCCGAGTGAGTAGCAGGACTACTCTCCATCCATATACATTTATACAGAAACAAAGTCCTGTGTACAGGTTTTAATTTAACTTTTGCCTAGCAATTTTATTATTTCTGCTTCTCTAGCTAGGTGTTGAGGGGAAGGGATCTTGTAAGTGGAATGTGAGTGAGGACATGTAACACATAATCTAATGTCCTCAAACTGAGCTGGAAATTTGTCACCTGTTAAAGCAGTTAAACACTCATCTTTTCTAGTGGAATACCCTGTTAAGGACAGGAATTGAAGATCCTTGCTTTCTCATTCCATGGTACAGCATCAGGCAGAGAAATATAAAAAGGTATAGAGACCAGAAGTTTGGTGACATCGAAGAAAGGAACAGGGTTCTAGCCTTCAGAGTGGGAAGATATATATCTGTTCCTAACATTGCAGAAAGCTTAGAAAGTTTTTATCCTTTTAACAGAAAGGCCTGCAGGCAACATGTCATATTTTTCCTCATTAAAACTAATGGTACTGATGAGTCAGAATCAACACATGTAATAATAAAATTTAGAGTTTGGAAAGGGTTGTCCGTCTGTATATCTGAGTAATTACTAAAGGTAAAAAGCTGAAAGGTCAATTTTTATAATTCAGGGTCTCTCATTTAGTGTTGAGTGGTCACAGAAAACATTCAGTTCACTCAATCAAACGCTGTCAAACTACCATTCATTATCAAAATACTGTAGGAGAAAAAAACAGCTCTGCCAATCAAAAGAATCCTTTTACAATTGTTGACACAAGAAACATCCAAATTTTATAAGAGTTTATTTGAGTCAAACAAAAGGATATGCCTGGAAGCAAGATCTTAACAGACCGAGAAAAATACTTCCAAGAAATGACAGTTTGCAGCACCTGATTATGCCAGGAACTCCTCTCAGTACAGGTGAAGTGAAGTTAAATTTTATTTATTTCTATGTGATTAATTGCTATTTTATCCATGTCTGTTTAGTTTTAAGCTTCTGTATTACAAAATAGTCATTACTTCACATTAGCCTAATAAAGTGTGAAAGTTCTGGAGAACTTTCTCCAGAACTCTCACAAATTATTTCTAATTAGGTTATTTCTTATGGGAAAAATTTGTTCAGTACTCATTGGTTTCAGCACTCATCACGAGTTCTGGAACAAATTAATGAGTGCTGAGATAGCAGTGTATTGTTTCTGGCAAGATAGAGCCAATATGTTTTCCCCTCATCTTCCTACTAAACACAGTTGAGACCCTTGAACATATGATAGTGTATATAAAGAAGACTCAAATGTAAAGATAAGAAGGGGGAATGTCTAGATTTGTGTATAGAGCCTAAATGAATTGAAAGACTAACTTAAAGACCAAAGTGTACAAGAATACACCCTCACACATGTAACAAATAATACAAATGGAGCCACTTTAATGGAGTTAGAGCTGCCATCACAGGGGAAATGACTTTCTGGTCTTACTCCTCAAAATTTTTGGAATGTTAAAACTGGGTAAAATAACCTTTGAACTGGGCTCACAGCTGAGTTTTCTCTCAAATAACTATCTGTTATGACTACTGGACTGCAAATCAATGATATTCTTTAGAATTAAGATCACTATATTGCTTATTTGCACCTATAGAATTTTCTTCCTTAGCTTACTAATACCCATAGAAATTTCTTCCTTCTATTCAGATAGTTATTCCTCTTTCCCTTCTCATAAATACCCCATTGGCTTCACCCCTTAACAAGAACACTATTTGGGTTCTACCTGAATCAGTGGCTTCACCAATAACTACTCTTTTGGAGTGCAAATAAGCCCTTGTTGCCTCTCACTTTGGCTTTTTATATTTAGGTTAATTCATATATCACACCATACTGTGTAGGTTGATAGTGCCTAATACAAAATTACTTTAGATGCTTTTCCCTCTCAATTTATACCTACCCAAGAAGTTTAAATAAAACAACATATTAATCTATTTGTCTCTCAATCAGGCAACCCTGGTTTTTATTTTTCACTGTCATGAAGAAGTTAAAAATACCATACCTTTGTCATGTAAGCTTTCAATTCCTAAACTGTACAGAGCATTCTTTTTTTTTTCTTGCTTTAAAAACCATGTACACTTTGTGAGACGCTTTAGGGCTTTTGTTATAACTATAAAGCTCAAAGTGCTTTAAGAGGGCTATTGTATAGAGTGCTGTACTTGACCAAAGGTAGTTTAATGCTTTTGAGAAGGTAATAGTTATCCTAGGGCCAAAAGCTAAAAAAAAAAAAAAAAAAATCTTTTATTGCAAATCTGTGTTCAACTTAGGTGATCCTGGAAAACATCATACTTTAATCTGTATTCCTGTTTTTCTTCTCTTGGTAAACTTTAAAGTATATGACCCATTCTATGTGATTTTAAGCAGTTAAATTCAGTCTTCAAATAAAGTATCATCTAAAGTATGATATTTGAATGTCAAGTTATGCATTAGTCAGAGTTCTCCAGGGGAACAGAACCAATGGAATGTCTGTCTAATTTTCTATGTATCATCTATCTATATTCTATCTATCTATCTATCTATCTATCTATCTATCTATCTATCTATCTATCATCTATCTATCTATCTATCTATCATCTATCTATCATCTATCTATCTATCTAATCTATCTACCTGGAGATTTGTTTTAAGGAATTGGCAAAAGTGACTGCAGAGGCTGGGAAGTCTGAAATTTTCAGGGCAGGGCAGCAGTCTGGAAATTTGAGTATAATTGATACTGCTATCTCAAGTCTTTTTAAACTCTGTACTGAGACTCTCTTGCTCAGAAATCTCAGACTTTTCTTTTAAGGTCTTCAATTAATTGGATGAAACCCACCTACATTATGAAAGGTAATTCACTTTATTCAAAACCTCCTGAATTCAATGTTAATCACATCTACAAAATAACCCACAGCAACATCCAGACTGGTGTTTGACCAAACAACTAGGTACCATAGATTAACAAAGTTGACACATAAACTTTATCATCATGGACCACCCTTTGTTAACTTGCCACAAATATATACTTCTTTACACTATAATTAATATCCACAGAAAGATGATACATGGTTATGTTTCTGCCTAAACTGCTGCAATTGACCTGCTTACACTGAAAATGCATCATCCCTTCCCCAAGAAGAGGGTGCGGAGTCCTTGCGTGACGTTTTCTCTTTGATGTCCTGTAACTTAAATTCTATGATTTAAAGTTAACACATTTTATATCATAAATTAATAAGAGAGAGAAGAAAACAGATATTTGCAATATACACATGTATACACACATCCATGTACACATACAAGATAGTCATAACAAAATAAGGAACACATACTCACATGCACATATACACACAAAGACATATAACAAAATGAGGAAGAAATACCCATAATAATTACTGCCCTCTTTTTGCAAATGATCACATGATGGAAGCTGTTATTTATAACTTTCTTTTTCTGTTTCCCATATTGTGTTCCCTTTCTCTTCAGAAAACACTTTAACTGGTTATCATTCTTTTTCTGCTAGGGTGACAAACCTTCATTCCTGAATAATCTGGGGCATTAGGAGATTTGCCTAAATTAGTTCATTGTAGTTTTCCATTGACATTTATCAGCATATTTAGTACTAAGAGATGACTGAATGTTTACATACCCCAGCACACACACACACACATACACACACAAAAATTCATAAAAAGCCCTGACTCTTAATGTAATGACATTTGGAGGTGGGTCTTTGGGAAGTAATTAAATTCAGATGAGGTCTTGAAGGTTGAAGTACCCATGCTAGGATTAACATACTTATAAGAAGAAAAGACCAGAGTTCTTTCTCTCTTCCCTATGTAAAGACATAGCAAGAAGTTGGTTATATGAAAGCCAGGAAGGAAGAGGGTTCTTACCAGGAAACAAATCTGCCAGCACCTTGATCTTGAACTTCCTAAAATCCAGAACTATGAGAAATAAATCTGTTGTT